>JAIPRN010002339.1:0-31828 GCA_025469175.1 Geopemphigus sp. TES_GeoC_2020
ATATATATATATATAGATATATATATATATATATATAAACTGTTATATATACCGGCAATCTTCTAAATCAAGAAATTATCCCATAAAAAGATTCGACGAAACTTAAACGTGAGACCAACAGTGATTCTAAATTAGAGACATATTATAAAACATATTGTCTGTTAGGTTTTACTACCGGATATTGTGAAGGAAGTGACTAAAATGCGATTTAACGAATATAACTTTTAAATTTAAAAAAATGATTAAAATTTGTTTAAACCGAATAATATAAATCGACGTTATCCTTTTATGTCAAAATTACGGCTTTTTCTTTTCTGCTAGATTTTTTTTTAAAAGTCCATTCTCGTTTCCATTAAAATACTACTTTTCTTTTTTTCACCATATCTAAGAAAGACCGACTTCAGCTTGGGTCAAATGAAAAACATTTATTATTTCTACTAAAATATTTAATTGGTTTTAAAATAATTTATTTTCGACGAGTATATACCAAATATAAAATACTTTACACTATATGATATATTGGTTATTAAAAATCGAAAGAATTGATAAACCACGAACTGATTAAATTGGTAATAAATTGATCTAAGTTGTTTTTCACAAAAACCGTCTGATTATTATTATAAGCGATTTAGGACGATATTTTAAGACAAATCAAATATTTTTGTGAAAATGTTGCGCTTTATTATTTGGCCAAAAATGGAATCGGTATTTTTTAGAACTAGCTGAAAAGGGAATCAGCCTTTTTTAAATCTAACGGAAAAGTGAATTAACGAAAAAATAAAAAGTTCGATTTTGATTTAAACAAGTTACGTTCGTCAAAATTATCTATTTAATTTATTCATAAAAATAATTCGTTAGGTATCAAATTGTTTGAAATATATCGTTACTGTCATCGGAATCGTAAAAACTTAAAGCGTAACTATAGTCTTAAATCATATAGTGTTTTATTGTACAGTTACAAAGAGATTGATAAGTATTATAATAGTATTATAGCAATTCGCCAGCTGCCAGCTTAATAAAAATTGAAGGCGAGGGTTCACATTAAATCCTACGTAGTGTTGAGACGCCTGAATCTCTCTGTAATTCGTTTAACGATCGAGTTTGTGACGTCTTTTTCCACTAAACCTAAATCGGATCATATGCTCTTTTGGCAGAGAAGGAGGAACCTGATTTAATTTATAAACTATCAGTATTTGATTCTAGTTTATGTCAAAAAACAAAATGCATCAAATACAAGCCATTTGTAAAAGCAAATACGAATACAATAGTATTGAATTAAAAAAATAAAACCACCCTATTGAATATATACATAATACATCTATATATAAACACACACACACGCGCGATACAAATAGTTATTTCTTATATTTACATTATCTGTTTTAAAATATTGTTATTAAAATGATAATTATCCGAATAAATTGTAATTTGTTACTAAATAAGACGGAACAATTATTAACGTAAATAATGATATAATTTACAAAATTGTTCTCGTCATCGAATTATATTATGAAACAGACACTCACAATTAATACAAAATGCCATTTGTTCATAATAATCCCGTTAATAATATCACATCTATTAAGAGTAACAAAAATGTAATATAACTTGTAGCTGAAATGATTTATATTCAATTTTACGCATTATTAATTCATATTTATAATCGAAATTAACATGGGTTAGTAGTATTAAAACCATAAAGATGTTTTTAAAAATTTTTAATATTTTTAAGTGCTGTATTACCTAATTTCACGATATCGTTGACGTTATGCCTCGTGAAAAAATATTTTGTATTATACCTCGAAATTTCATTACTTCTTACCTTCCTGAAGAGAAATTGAATTAATTTCGGAGACAATTTAAAGTTTTGAAAGTGTTAAATTCAAATAAAGTATAATTTAAATAATTATAAACATGTTAAACCTGATTTATACATTTTAGGTATTAAATAATTATAAAAATACACGACTCACGAATAATTAAACGTCATTGCTATTAATTTTTTTACGGTCGCTAAATTCTTATTAATTATATTTTTATCAACAATAATAGTATAATACAATAATGGATCTATAATAAACTTTTTTTACACAACGTATATAAAATAGCTTCAAATATTTGTATATTTACTTATTTGCTCATAAATGTAAAGTATAATTCTTATTTTAAATTGTCACTTATAATGTTACAAATATTCTTCATAAAACATTTTGTTATCTTTTAATTAGCATACTTTGACTTCTTATTTATTAAAAGATAACTTAATTTCAAATTAATAACTTAATGAACTAAATACATATTATTTATGTAGAATAGTATTAAAACTAACAATAATATAAAAGTATTAATTATAGCGTTTAAAGAAAGTATATTATTTAAATACGTTTAAGACAAAAATCAAAGTGTACCATAAGAGCATAATAAAATTTTTTTAAATTTTAAAAAGTAATATCATACAACAACAATTTGATAAACGTACGTATATATTACATAATATGTGACTATAACAAAAGTTTGAAAGGTGGATATCTATGCCCTAATAAACGTAATTATTTTTTAATGAAAATAAATTCCTGCAGCCACTGTACATGTAGAAAAAAACTAATAAATTGAAATTATACCATTTACAAGATTACAAGGAAATATTTATAACTTTCGTATATACACGTTAAATAAATTAAAAGTGCATATTCTTGTAAATTCGAATGACAAACAAATTCAATATACGTAAGATGCCTTGTTTTTGTTCAAAGAAAATGAATAAAGTGCGGTATAGGATGTCATAAATAAATCGTAATGAAATAACCATAGTAATGAAATTCTTTAAAGGCATCGCTTCAAAACGTTTGTCCCAAACACGGTATTTTTTCGTTTCGTAAAAGTAATATTGAAAATAATACATAATTTAATCACGATATTGTATTGAAAATAACGTATTTTTGTTAAAATAGTAAGTTTTAAGCATTATATTTAGAAAAATAACTTATTTCTTTTAAAACATTCTTGTAGTTATAGGTAGAAATGTAAAACTGATATGAAACTTTATGATGGTCCAGAACTTTCTTAATATGAACAAACGTAAATTGTACGAGTAAAATATATTTAATACATAATATATATATATGTGTGTGTGTGTGTGTGTGTGTGTGTGTGTGTGTAGGTATGTATATTGCTATTTAAAATGGCAGAACTTTGGAGCGGAACAATATAGTGCAGACGGAAAGATCTTGGAAATTTATAAATCACTGTTGGGCGATTTCAGTGTTACGCCCGTTAAGTAGAAACATGTGTCTTTTCCTGGGACAAAAAGTTTACGATCACTTTTCACTTCAGAGAAAATTATAAGACTTTTCACCTTTATAATCAGTTTTTACTAAGTTTCCTCGTCTTAACCATCATAAAAGAAAAAACCATACTAAACTCATCTTTCTTCCTTCCAAATAAGATGCGAAATTTTTAATTAGAAATGTATAAGCAAACACCCGGAATAATTTTTATTATAAATATCATTTAAGCAGAAGTAATTATTATAAACGACAATCAATTATTAATTGATTTTGCAATTCCGACAATTTTAAAAATGACCTTATTCAATTCATGACGTAAAAATACAAATTTCATAAAATATTTTATAACAGATCCATATATTTAAATAATTAATAAAACGTATTTGTCACAAAAACAATCTCTTCCAATTTCCACATACATACACAAATTCTACTTAATATGACAACATTCTGAATATGTAAATACTAAATGTTTATTATATCACAAAACGTTATAATTTTTTTTTAATTTAAAAATAAAATATAAATTTTTTTAAGATGCTCTTTTTACCATCTTAATAATATTATAAGAAATTTCAAATTTCGTGAATTTTGAAATAATCAATTCATAATTTCTTCAATGTTTTAATAATAATTACCAAAAAATTCGTAATATAAATAATACCTATATATAATATATATGAAATAATGTAATCCAAAACGTTTGAAGTATGGGATAAAATTATTTAATTGAAATATACCAGAATATGTTTTTAGTTTTCCTTAATATTTTAAACATTTCGTAATACTAATTAATATGATTTTAAATTTATGAAATAACTTGTCACGCATTTTCTGATAAAAGGTTACGTAATATTATAATTCCATTAAAAAAATGTTCAAAAATGTTTATAGCGAAAACATTTCGTAAATGTTTTTTACACGGAACATTATTTTAACCACACTAAATTATATTTAGAACCAAACATATTACGTAATCAATAAAACAGTCGACTATGAAAGTTTCAAACGTATTTGTTAATTTCGCTACATTTATAGTATTTCGATTCATAAGTAAAAGCAAACTTACCACAAAATCTTCTCAGTGTCTACATAAAATATCAAATTGTTTTCTTCACCTAACTGTCAAAACATTTCTGTTATTATTCGGCTCAATGAATCGACTAATACCACTTGACAGACAACCTGTCAACCTTGTCACAGCTCGAATATCCATTCGTGTGCGCTCTTCTGTAAACTAGACGCGACTTTTAAAACACCATAAATTCCAATAACCTGACGACTGTACGTGGATTTCATATAATATCCGATTCAATAACAAGTTATTACAACCGCTCGAATTATATCTATTTATCGCCATAAACGCCACATCAATTTAGATATGCTGCGTCTAAAATAAAAACTCGAAACCAATTTCGATATTGGACTCGGGTAATATTATTTACCGAACTGGGGACAGAATTTCGTATTTAAATTCTTTAACAGAATAAAAATAGAGCGAGTATTTCTTTCGATATGACAAGGAATGCAATTTGATTCGTTGTGAAATTAAAAAAAAATGTAACCGTCAAATTATAATAATTCGATACAATTCCGTTTACATTACTATATTTGTAATTTCTATTTAAAATATGCTTTATCGAAGCACAAAAGTTTATATTCCGTTGGATCAGTATCTCTTTTGAATAAACATCTTGTCGCAACGACATAGAATAAATATTCAGTTGGCCTACGAAATAAAATTAATTTGTTCTTAAAACTACGCAAATATTGAATGTTCTAACAATTCTCGAAATAATTACGTTATCGTAATAATTATTTAATTAAAATTATATTATTATAATTAATCGTTTAAGTGGCGTTATTCACTATAATCCGTTTCAAAGCACTAGATATTCGATTACAGCGCGATCCGTGGACTAAGTTTAACATTCCATTGTTTCCCAAATGTGCGGTAATTTAAAATCTTAATAATTATTTCTTTAATCGTTTAAAATAATAACAAAAACATTTTTTTTACAGTTTATTAAAAAAAAAAACTTCGATATAATAGCAGCTGTGTTTAAATATACATCGGTTTCAAAAAAGTGAAATATACCTAACAGGTGCCATATTTTTTTTTAATTTAGCGCGCTTTTATACGAACATTTTTGAAAACCCTAAAGAGAATTGTCCACGGGTCGCGCTGTAATCACATATCTAGCGCTGTGAAACGGACTATAGTAAAATGTTAGGATATAATGATTTTTCTATATTATTTTAAAAGTGTTATTAACATTAATGCTGGTTTATATAAAAACCGCGATTGCATTATAGTAATGAACGTCTCGTTACGAAATTTCTTTTTTGTCCGTCGCTAAATTTATTGATATTTATTATCATTTTATTCCTACCGTATAATAATTGGTATATTTTCAATCCATGACAATTTTGGTAACTATAACAATATGTCGTTTTCAAAATGGCTTTTTATGTAATAATATTAAGAATGAGGTTGAAGCAACGTGAAAGAAAACGCTACCGAAATTTCGAACGAAACTCTGTATCGATTTAAAAAAGAAAAATTCATATTGAATCGAATCACGAAATAAGTACGAAGAAAAGTACTTCATTTGCGCGTTATTGGAAGCTGAACATAATGTCTCGTATTTGTAAGCTTCGAAAATTTCGGCGACTATTAAAATAATACGCGGATACGTTTAACGAAACATCATTTTTTCCAAAAAGTGCACGCATTAACTTGTACACGAATTGATTTGTAAACGAAGTCCCAAATCATCAAATACTATAAGCTAGTACGAAAAACGGGCGCGTACCACGAGTATAAATTTGATCTATTTGTTAACCCGTAATATATTCGATCGAATCATCGGCGTGCACGTAATTATATTCTATAGACGTAGGTAATAACAAAATATCTTATCGTACTTCGTTCAAACTGCCGTTTGGACACCGTATACGGTATAACGTATTCAATATATTATATAACTATACCCAAATGTGTGTAAGACTTAAAATAGCCTATATAATATATATATTATAGGTAATATCGACACTTTGATTTATTAGGTTTGATATCATATACGTTCGGGACAAAACTAACGGGAACAGAGCCAGAACTTTTATGGGTGATTTACTATTGGTGTGCCGTAAGTGACACTGAGGGGGGTCGCCGTCAAACGATATAAACTCCGTGTAGTAGTTGTTGCGCGATGCCAAATTGAACTGAAATTTGTCAATAGAAGAAGAAACCTCCCTTCGAGAAACTGCACCGACATAGGTCATTAAACTACAATATGGTAATATTAGATTAACGAGTGCGCGTTACACATTACACCTGTCACCGGAACAATCGAACAAGACCGGCAATTAACGTCAAACGAATCACGACGAATTTTACTCACAATTACGTAACTGCGCGTAGCTAAAATCAAACGTCTTCTCGAATTTATTAATTTGTCACGAATATGACATAAATAATTTCTCTCGGCGCGCGCCTTGACATAGAAATTAATTTGTTTATAATTTTCGGCGTTCCGACTAAAAACGAAAAACCATCTGACACGTGCTCGTGCCGTAATTAGTTTGGAACATTTTTTCAATTTTATTTTCCGAAGGATTTTAAAGACAAATACTTCTAACTTCGCTAAAATAGATTAAATAATATTCGCTAAATAAATAAGACCCGAGTGAGAGTCAATCTAGGCTTATTTTACTTTTGAAACCAAAGTTATAATACGGGAATATGAAAGTTACAAAATATAAACGAAACAATTTGTAAATGCCGCCATAAATAACCTAAAGTCCGCTTCCCAGGATTTAATCGGCTTTTTAAATTTAATTACACGTATTCGAGACCGAGTTATAGTCATATTTATTTTTCCGTGTAAATATTGTACCGGGCCTTATTAACTTCTAACATACAGGTCCTCAGTAACGCGTAATATTTAAAGTTAAAATTATTTGTAAATTTATATCACGAAAAATAACGTAATGTACGCGAATAATAATAAATATCAATTGTAGGCTATAAATTTTAGATTTCTTTTTATCAATCTACCGAAATCTACAATTGTTGAAACTTTAAAATGTGACTCTCGCCAAACACGTCACTTTTCAGTTTTGAAAAATATTTAAGCGATAAAGTGAAATGTATCGTATCACTTGTCGATCACGGTGAATTTAGACAAAAGGGCTAATTTTGGGTTCAGACAATCCTTTGGCACCAGCAAATGTACTTTTGCCTACAACTATCTGTGTATAAATGTAGATATACTTCAGTTATACATTATTTTATTTATCTGCAAACTAATAACAACATTTGTTATCAAATATAAATAATTTACAAATAATAGTTATATTATTAACGAGTGATAACTATGTGTATTTATAACTACGTAATTTAACGATAATAACTGAATTTGTAGAATAGTATTGATGAAAACACTTTTAAACTATAATAGTTAAACTCTATCAAAAACGTTGATTAATAATTTATTCTTCAAATATTAGAAAGTTTAATTACAGTAACCTATATAGTAATTTATAGAGTTCAATTCTTATTTTAATAGAACTTACAAATTTTGTGTATTAAAATTTATTTTAAACCAAGTTATAAGTATATACATATACAAGTATATATATTAATAGTAATATCTAATATATCTAGGAAATATCTTTCATAATTTTTTCTTTAAATCATTCGAAATAATTCAGGAAAATTTTATAAACAAACCTAGTTTTGCTTAGAATCGAACGAAATGATTTGTGGCGATTATCGATCGTTAAAATACTTAAATTATACTAATTAGTAATATTGAAATTAATTATTTTATAATCAAACTCAGTTTTATTCCCATTCAATATTCTTGAAAAAAATCGATATAATAAACAAAATGTAATAATATATTTCAAATCGTTTATCATTATAATCACGTAAATTTAAAAATGATGTACCGTTATTGTCTTTTATTTTAAATAAACAAATTTTTTGAGTTAAAAAAATACATATTTTCCCCTAATTTATGTTTGGTCACTGTTCATCATAAAATAGTTTTGTGGCAGTGCAAATTCAGATTAATGTCCACCGGGGTTAATGCCGCGAGTCCGAAACGGTTTGTTAACTCGCGCATTTATAAAATCGCATCCGTCGTCCCAACGCCCCAGAAAAGAGCAAAGGAGATTAAAAAAAACATCATAAAATTGATATAAGGATTTACGTTTCAAGTACCGCGTTACTTTTTATATTTATTTTTTATAGCATTTTTTAACATCGCAAAAGTCAACTTAACAAAAGTTCCGTAAAACCCGCTGCCTAAAAAGGCAGATTGTGGACGAACAAATAATTTTTTTCATTCAAATGGCAACTAAAGGGAAATCGCTCATTACCAAAATATTTTATCGTGAACGTTAAAACACTGAAATGTAACTTTATTTTTGTCTTGATATTGTCATCGTTATTTCAAAATGACGTTGCAGATAATCCTCGTGTAGGCATGCGTTATACGTATGACAATAACTACAATAACTAGTATATAACGGTAACGTATTAATAAATCGTCTTTTATATTTATATTCTTAATTAAATCAGGTCATCATTTTTCCAATTATTTCGTCATATTAATATAAATTGTTATATATAAAATAATATTGAAAAACTAATTTACATTAAATTCCATTTTTTTTTTTTGTAGTTAATACGGGTATGCACTAAATAATCAAATTTAAATACTAAACGAATTACAAAAAAATAATAAATTAACGAACTCGTAAATCTTAAATAATTTCAACGTCATTAATATACAAAAAAAGATCACCATCCAAGTATATTTAAGGAATATTAAACTTAATATAATTCAAAATATAAAATATGTCCAGCATAAAAAGTCTACGTATACCGTTTGAAATAATTGCAATCAGTAACTTATATTTTTTTTTATTTCCTACCACAACTTGGAAATAAATATTCAAAATAAACGTTACGTAAAATATAATTTTATTAATTCAGGAATATTTTTTTAAAATGTCAGATATATTTTTTATATATCTCTAACAACCGCAGAACAAACGACCTAAAACCAACTAATAGCGGATAATCAAATATTATAGTATAATTTAGATTTTCCCTGTTAGGGTGCAGGTAAACTGAAATTGAAAACTGTTTATAATTTAAATTATTTTGGTTAATGATTTCAATTCATTGACTTGGGCACAAATGCAGTTACTCGTGTTTCCGATTGGTTACAACAATGACAATACGAAGTAATGCCGCCTATTAGGGGGGAATGTAAATATGAACTCACGCGTGAATTTCGTAAATATTGCAAAACGGAATGCGTCATTTTTTTAATAGCTCTTAATATTGCCACAACGTTGAATTAAATAGCTAAAAATATAGTTTGAAAAAAAAATTCGAAAACTTATACCTAATAGATTGTATTATAATAAAACGCCGAAATACAATAAGTTATACATATAGCACATCAAAATGTATATATAATACTAATAACTAAAAAAACGAAAATAAATTTCTCTTTTCAATAATTATATCGTAGTATGTAACATCTAATATTAGTATTAAATATTAAATTTTAAATTTTATACTAAATACTTCATAATATTATACTATGAGGTAAATAAAAAATATTTAACTACCCAATACACGTTTAAACGCTTAATAATAATTATGAAACGTAAAGCCGTATATTATAAATAAAAACAGGCGAAATCAAACACAAGTCGTAATACATCATTAGATACAAAGATTGTTAATAGTCGTCGAATTATCTGCAAATTTTACATGACTCGATTTGTATATATTATTAACTTTTATAGTTTTATATTACAACGGCAATATTACGTATTCTCGATTATATATTTTACTTTGGTTAGTAATTTTTTATATTATTTAAATATTTTAAATAATATGATATTTTATTACGTTATTTTATTTCAATCGATTTTAAAAATGGAACGATAATTTCAATAAAAAGTTTTAAAAAGTATATTTTTTTAATCTAAAATTAGTAATTATAACGTAAATGAAATGAAAACAAACCAGAGTCGAATAATACGATTGGTCAAAAAATTCATTGCCCGTCATATGTTTTGAAACACTTTTTGATTTATTTGACTATTAATATGAATCTAATAAACAAAATCGATAATATTAAAAAACGATCAGTCTCGTAGTTGTTCATAATTTAGGAATTCGCTTTAGGGTCAAGGTCATAATTAATATCCCCGAAAAGATTGTCGAATGAGATAAAGGAGTGAGTGAGAGAAGGGAGTAAGTGAATAAGGTGAAAGTGAATGAATGAGAAACATCGAATGAAAGAGAGAGAGAGAGAAAAAGTGCGGCACAGAGCTACACTGTAAAAAGGATTACGGACTTTATTCTGGCGTCCGTTTTCTAATTAAATTTGATTAAAACTTGTGACGGTATAAAGTATAATCCTCTTATGAATGCGACTTAGTATGGAAGGATGGAAATTTGTATTTTATATTATTACTCCTGCGTACATAGGAAGTGTGCAAAGGTACCCTCGCATCATATAGCTCGATTACATCTCTATTGTGTGCGTATGTACGTGTGTACATGTGTGTGTGTGTGTGTGTGTGTGTGCGCGCGCGTGTGTATACGGTCGCATCCTCCGGGTACCAGTAGTAGCAGACAGAAAAGTTTTCGGCATACGATGGGAAACTTATCCGTCGCTGACGATATTCGTTATCCTCGACTAGAAGGAGGCGCGTAGTAGATAATATTATTGTTGTTGTACTGCAGCGTGAGAACGCCAAATGGTGAATGTTGGACGCAAGACGTATAATATAATATATTTAACTTTATACACGAGGCGTATAATACGGCCAAAGTTGAACGGTTTATTCACTCGAGATGTATTTACAACTTTGTGTAAAAGCGATGGTTTTTGTTTCACCGTCGTTTGTAGTATATTATTATATGCATGCGTGCATGCATGCAGAGTTTGCAGCGCCACGGTTATCGCGTTCGCCAGGAGGCAGTACAATACGTGTTTTATCAGTTTACAAGAAACACACACGGGCATACGTGAAATTAACAACAATGAAATAACCCGAAATAAAAACATTATAGTATATATATGTATATATATTATTAATTTATCAACGTTGCGGCCAATATACTTAAAACGACTATCAAGAAGTAGACTCGAAAACTTTTATTATACGAAACGTAAAAGAAACACGAAAATATCAAATACTGTACGTATTAGTAAAAGCCAAAATTTCCGATATGAGGAAAAAATCGGATTTAACAAAACGTTCGTTCACATTTTTAACCATACCATTGTATGGTTAAACATTTAAACCAAAATATAATGTTCATGCTTACCGGAACGTGTTTTTAAGAAACCACGGAGAGCTAACGATTTATATATATATATAATTAAAGGTCCAAAATAGTCCACACGTTCGTTTGAAACGTGGAAATTTTATGTATTTGTATCTTTGAAGAACTTAAAATATAGCGCTAGCTTAGAAATATATAATATTTTAACAATATTTCGCTTGATTCTTAATAATTTTCTTACTAGCGTCGTTTAGAATACGATTACTTATCGTTGTTTACCAATTCGAAATAATAATAAAACTTTAAATTCTCTGTCCACGAGTCCTACTTGAATGAAGGCCACCCACAACACCCACGACTTGTTACCTTTTTACTTTTTTTTTACTTTTACACGTCAATACGAAGCTCTCTAAATGTCTCCGAAGACAAAGTATATTTCTTAAATAAGTTTTACACATTCAACTTATAAAACATACGCCCACAAATTACTAAAGTTATAGCACAACTTCCAATATCAACCAACGAAAACAAGACGGCAAAATATAAATTTATTACCGTAGTTCTAATTGAATATTGAATATTATTATACTAAATACGAATTATGATTTAGAGGCAAGTATAATATTATATAATTATAAAACTTCAAAGTTTTAATCGAGTATGACTTTTTACCTTGTTACCGTAAAACTTTATTTTTCGAAAATATTTATTTTTATTATATAATATATGCCTAATAGGTTTTCAAAGTTTTCGACTTGATTTCTTTTTAAATTTTTTCTAATATAAATAAATTTGAGTGTTCAAAAAATTTTTTTATCGTATTTACTTTGAAGTTATATTCACAATTTGCCCATAATAATATACAATAGTCATTTGATTTATCGTATGGATAGCACTAAGTATTCGTTTGCCATTTCTCATTTTTGAGAATACAAAATTAATTACGAATTCGATCGTTAACATAAATATTAGAAAAAAATAATTCAATTCGGTTTTTTTTAATTTCGAGCGAAGAACGTAGGATATACGGATTTTACAATTAAATATTTTTTCGTTTTATATTTACTATTTAAATACATAATAACGCGATATTTATAATTTAATCATAACACGACAATACCATTGTACGAACGAACTTCCCGTCTGTTACGGTCAGCGGGAGGTGCCCGTTACGCATTACCGACTCGATTGAATTTATAAAATTCCTGAGCGACAATTCCACTCGTAATATAAGTCACTAGAAAAACTAAATCTCTCACACAGTGACCACGGCGACCACTCAACCCGTCGTTAAACGCAATAAAAAACAAAGACACTCGTTAGTGAAGAAATACTTAAAGAAATACAAAAAATAATGTAAGGTGCGTTAAAAGATCAAATTAAAAACAAATAACGCAAAATACGAAATAATAAAAAAAACGAACAACACACGTACGAACTAAAACGAGTAAAAGTGTAAGTGAAAAAAACCCAACACACGAGTTGTACGGTGATAGTAAGCACGGAATAGAGACGCGCCATAGAATATACAAACATTCAAAATTTACTAGAACGGACGCGCTCTATTCCATAATTTCGTACTTAACAACCATATTGGTTCGTGTAATTGTCGATCTTAATTTCAAAAATGTCATTCATGAAAAAGTGTTTATTAAAATATATATATGTTTTTTCCTGGTAGAAGAGTAAAATTCACTTTTCTATATAGAATTCACAAATCATTCGATCCACTACTTTCAATAGGTTATGTGGTTTTTTTTACGTAGTTTTACATTTTGATGAACGCTATGTAGACTATATTATATAGTTAACTCGACGTGTTTAATATTGAAAATGTTGTTGTTCATAAATTGTCATTGACCGTTACAAACGAATTTTGAAGTAAACGTTTTTTTAAAAAAACTCTTCAATACGGAGTAATAAATTAACTTTTTAAAACACGGTTCATAATGTAAAAGAAAAAAAACTTTTCGCGATATTTCATTAAACTTATTTTCCGTTTATTTTTTTTCGCCATACATACCTTTTAACGATCTCTACAAATTTTCGACATTCGTAATAACGCGACGAACTTTTCCCTTCCCGACACAACCGCGTCCGTTGAGGTCTTAAGGGAACGGACGCTGAACGGGAGGAAATATAATAAGAGAATTCTTTGGGCAGTGCTTTTTCCCCCTGCACTCTCCAAGAATTTTCGGGTAGACGTTTAATTAATACGGACAAAATTTATGGACTAAAGAAAGAGGAAAGCGAAAAGAGAGAAAGACGTGAAAAAGTATTATATATATATATGGTCTTCAACGACGAAACAAGAGAAACAGCTGCGAGTCGAGTAGAATACGAAATATTGTTCGCGTACAAAAACCGCCTTCTAACAGCTATATAGGTACATGATTAAACAGCGATGTACTATATCTACTCGATTATAAACGTGTTTTCATAACACATTTATAAAATACTAATACTATAGAGTTTGTTGCTACACAGTTGTTAATTTTTTTTTCAAAAAACTCAAAATACTAAGTTAACTACACCTAAACCTTATGTTGTAATAACAATCAAAATATAAGTACATTAGGAAATAATTTTAACTAAATACTTTATCGTTTTGAATGATATAAAAAACAAAAAAAAACAATTAACAACGAGTAAAAAGTTTTATTTCGTTTTATTAAAAACGAAATAAAATTTTTGTAATCGATACGTAATAATCAATCAAAATAATATCGATACTTTATAACGATTATTCGGAATTGCTATTTGAGCGTGTATACATTTTATTTAAAAATAACTTTTATTTAGAAAAGCTCGTTTATTTCAATAATAACTAATACTTTATTAAATATTATTCGTTACGTTATATATTGTAATCTCTGTCCAATCATAACTAACATAATAAAACGTAATATCTTATTAATGTATAATTGAACATACCTCTGAATCTATAAAAATGTATTAAGTTATCGGTTTTACATAATATTTTACTACAACGTATAATTTTAAAAACCATTACAACCGACATAATTGGTCAAAAATAAAGAGGCAAGTCGATAAGTATAGCACCCTCTAGTTGCAGCGAATAGAATCGTTTAAAAGACCAAATAAAGAACTAAACGAAGGATTCTATATCAAATGAACAAATTGAATAGGTTCGGAAATAATTTCGAGAGTTACCATTAATTATAAATTTTTAATTAATCCGATAATCCCTGTTTGTAATATTGATGTTTATATACCTACAGGTAGCGTTGAAACTAATTATTTATGTTTTATTATTTGTATCTATTGGAATACTATTAATTTTCTTTTGATATAAACATTTCAAAAGACAACGATTTGTATATTCATAATTATTGTTTAAATCGCTTCAGTCGGAAATCGTTTTTACTCATATATGTTTAATTAACGTCGATAATTGATTATTTCGTTTATTTAAAAATGATTATAATCGACTCGAAGTCTATTTTGACTTTGAGATTAGTCAATTTATTAACTAAAATACATTCGTAATACATTGTTTGTTACATTGCATCGAAGAATATTCTAAAAGCAAGAATCATTGTTATACACCAGTTAATTAGGATATTATAAATTAGAAAAAAAGTGTAAACAATTTGTATCAGTTACGTTTCGAAAATAACGTACATTTAACGTTTCTTCATAATTGACTGGATTTAAATGAAATGTTTAAATTGACATTATTACTATAAAACACGTATAGTGCGTAATTATGTTATTATACGTAGTTTCGTTAAATTGTTCAAAAATATGTATATATATATTTTTATATTTCAATCTATATAATATATCTAAAGAAAACTGTAATAAAATATTTTTCAATTTATGACAATTTGTTTTAAAAAAAAGTCGATATCACCCTCGAGCCATTTATAAATTATTTATGAGCTAGGAAAAACAGTGCGCATATTAAAAATATTTTTAAAACGAAATAAAATGTAAAAATAAAATCCGCCCGTTGTGTTGGTCGAATTGTTTTCGTTCCACGAAAGTGTAATACAAACTCTAGTAATTAGCATATAAGTTACTTATGCAATCATAGCGTGTAGACGTCTTGGAGGAATTATTAGTAGAAATATATATTTCAACGATGTATGTTTATAATTGTATAAAAGAAATCGATAGACTTGTAAACAGATATAAATCGAATTTTCCATACATTATTATTATTTATAATTAACCCTTAAATGGCTAAACGATTATACAAACGCCACGTGTAAATAAATAGTTTCTTAGCATTATTTAATATCTGGTAAAACAATTTTTTTTTGTAATAATCTTTATCGCGTTTAAATAATAATTAATACGCGAATAACTAAGAATAAAACCGCCATCGGTAATATCTTCAGCCGATTATAATATGAGAAGACGATAATTTTTTTTAACGTACGCCATTTATAACTTAAGTAATTGATCGCGACACGAACGAATATATATTTATCGTTTTTTAAATTTACGGTACGTTTAAATATAGCCAATACACGAACGTTTCGCTATACGCTCTTCGTCGTAATAAATTACGATATCGATATCTGTATACGACTCAACGTGGTTATAATGCCGCGATCGGGATGTATACATTATGTACGCGGGGTGAAAGTTCAACCGCGTCAACTCCTATCGCTCGCCATCACCCTTCGCGCTCTTCGTGTGTATATTTGACCGAGGGCACGCATATTCGGACATATTACGCGAAATCGTGTCAATACGAATACGAAAAAAAAAACCGCCGAATCGTTTAACGACTCGATATTGCGTAGTTTTTAATTACCTGCGCGAGTGTCCGGTGACGGGTAAATGGGGGGGGGGCGCACGAAAATTGATTGGCGCACGGGCTAACTGGCAGCTATCTAAAGGGGTCGGCGGCGGTGGTCCCGGTCTGTCCCGGCGGGGTTGGGGCGAGTGGGTAGGAATGAGGGGAGAGCGACCAGAGTAGCGTTCTACACGCGAGCACAAAGGAATGAACGCAGTCGCAAAAGTCGACGCGAAAGCGTTTCCCCGGCAACGGAAATCGTTCGGCTCCCCCGTGAATCGATTCGTGTCCGCGGCCAAAGTCCCGTCGTCCTAGGTGTATACGTTCCAGACGTCTCTCCACCGTCGCGCCGCCCCGCCGCGTACAACGGGTGAAATTTCGACGGGAAATCGTTTTCCGTTTCACTGTGCTCTTCTTTTACACGCCCAGCCGTCTGTCGAACAGGTACGTTCACGAGTCGTTCGCCGTAGTTATTTAATTGTTTTATTTATTTTCCGTCCGTTTTCAACGGTACCCGAAGACGTTCCACGTATGTGACACATTAACCGTGAAACCACCGTACGTATTGCGATACTTTAAACGATTCGGGCGACAACACGGCCACGACGAAATTCGCATACCCTTGAAACCGCGTGATCCTGCGTGACCGACATGTTTGTTGCGCGTTAGTCCGTCGACCGTGTCTGTAGCGTCGCGATTGAAAATGAATAAATAAATACGACGAGCGCGAACGCCCGTTTTTCCCGACGAAATTACTAAATTTGTTTACGAAATGTTTGTCCGCAAAACACAGATGAACGTCGGCACCGTCCTTTGAACACTCTCCGACTGCGTACGTCCAAGTTTAGACCGTCCAGAGGTAACGCGATGATTTTTCTAAGCGTCGGATTGCCATTGATCGTCTCGATCACTCAGATCGGACGGTCCCTGTGCGGTCTGCCGCCGCCGTCGAACGAAATCACGCAGAATTTCCTATGGAACACCGGTAAATTATGACTTTATATTAACGCCCGTACGTGTTACACTACACGCGTTACTACGTCTATTCCGTCAGTGTATGATACTTATTCGATGACATTCGAATGATAACGATGACGGCGATAATAACGTTACGATAAAATGCTATAGATGCGGTAGAATGGAGGATTGGCGAATGGGAACCGTGCACTCGGTCCGAAGACACCGGGCTGGATGACAACCAGGGTATACGTCGTAGGAAGATTTCGTGTGTTATGATCATACACGATGGGATTAAACTCGAGGTGAGGTTTTCGTTTTTGTAAATGCCGTTTAGTTATTCCGTAACTAAATGTATTCCAGAACAAATAATTAGCGAACGTAAAATAACAAAAATCTACTTTTGGGTAACCGTTTGTATCGTTATTCAAATTGATTCCTAACTCGCGGCGCGTTCGAAACAAACGTGTTGCTCAACGGATGCAGACGTATTCATATAGTGACTTACAACCCCCCCCCCCAAAAAAATAATCGTAATTAATAGTTGACAACTCGTTCGTACCGTTGTATTCAAAATCCGTGTGGACGCGAGTTGTTGACGATCGATAAAACGATCGTATCGGCCATAGCTCGAACGATTTTACGTTGCGACGGATCCATTTATCGACAGGAGCCGATCGAAATCGAAGACACCAGTTGCCAAAACTTGTCCCCGGGAACGCCTCCCGTGGAAGTGTGTTCGCTCGAACAAAATCAAGATTGCGTGGTCACCGAGTATTCGAACTGGACAACCTGTTGTGAAGGAACGCAGCGCAGGACGAGAAGTATAGTAATCGAGCAAAAGCATGACGGAGCTAAATGCCCGCCGGTACGTTATGTATTACTAATAATATATCGTTTTACTTATAAACACGTACGTGTATCAATTTTATTTCGTATACCTTTGTATGGATTGTTTAATTAAATTTAAAATTTGTTTCTCTCTATATTGATAATAATTTTGTATAAAATACGTCAATGGGTATAATTTTATTATCTAACGCCAAATTAAAATACAAATATATACAAGTCGTACAAACACAACGGGAAATTGCCTGAACGCGCCATAAGCCTTAAGTTTGTGTTTTCTGTACATTTCGCAGCTCACGGAATCGCGTTCGTGCAAACCGGACGATCAATCGTGTTCCAACAACGTCTCCAAAGGATATCAGCTGAAAGTCAACCAGTGGCAACAGTGCGTGCCGTTTTCCGAGCACACCATGGGCGATAACGACGGCATATTGAACTCCGGTTCGCATTCGGACACGTTTTACAAACACTGGCCTCAGGTGGGCACGCAAAAGCGGTCGATGAGCTGTTTCGACGAGTCCGGCGTTCTTGTCTCGCTCAGTTTTTGCGAGGACAAACAATTGCCGACCAATACCAGGGCATGTATAATCGCCCAAGATTGCGTCGTCAGTGATTGGACCGACTGGGAGGTCACGCAAGGCGGATGCGTTAGCGCCGGTGGAAAAGTATAATATTTATATCATTCGTATTAAATTATTATCGATACGCTTGTTTGTCCGTCTTTCCCTCGAACATTCGAAAAAGATCCGATTTTCGCTATTATACGCTAGATTTATTTCCGAAAGTTTTTTATCGCGCAAACCGACGAAACGTTTAGTCACCGATAAAATACTGTGTATACATACAGTTTAAACATCCGTACGGTTAATTTTAGATTTTTATTTGGATAATAATAACGTCTTTCGAGGTCTGTTCGATGATAATATCTTAAATTAAAAACTACGTAATAATTATTATTATTGACGTAATTATAAAATATAAGAACGTGTCGGCAAAATATTTAACGAGAAAATCGTTCGTTAATTGTCGAACAGAATCGGTTAAAATACGACTAGTGTATATATATATATATATATATTATGTCGGCATAAACTATTGTCCAATTAAAATAGATCCGAGCCGAGGAAGCAATTAGAAAACGCCAAATCCTTCGGTTACACGAAGGACAGGGTTCGCCGTGCCCTCATCTCGTCGAAACAAGAACTACGAAAGAAAATTTACCACTATGCGCTGACAAGTATGTGTTATGTATACAAGTATAAAGTTGAATTTAGTACGGGCTTAAAATGATTAATCGTCAAAAAGCCGTCCCCACTCGCGTTCGATGTATCTTATGTAACGGCTAAAAACATACAACGGAACACGTTTAAAGTCTAAACATCAATTACCACGGTTTAAACATAGGGAACTATTTTTGGAAGTATCTACATAGCCTTTTTGCAAAAATATCGCTCGTCAAAAAAGCAATTATTATATCGAATATGTTCTACGTCATCTTTGTCGAGCGCGATCGTATTTTACAGAAAGATCTACAAGGTATATTATTTTCGAAAACATTCGTTTCTTTATATTTATTTATCGATGATTAAACTTTAAATGTATCTTAAAAACCAAAGCTATATATATATATTATTACCGTTCTTCCGACAGTAATTACTAGTAATTAATAATCCTTATATAATATTTATTCGTAAACCATAGGGATAAAAAAATTCATCACAAATTCCCTAGAACAGGCACTTTTTTGAAGAAAAAATTTACACTGAAATAAATGTACAGAGCCGTTGATTTTATTAACGATTTTAAAAATTTTAAAAGTTTGTTAAAGAATTTCCGTAAACAAAATATGTTTTACTTGTAAATAAAAAATGAAATAAAACATTTACAAAAACAATTTTGGTTCATTGCGTACGACTAACACTGTATTTTGAAAAAAAATTATTACATAAAATTATATTATTATAAAAATTGTTATAACATTAATATCAAATACTATAACATTTGGGTGCCTAACTAACTAAAATAGCTATAAAATAAACAATTTTACATTTAAATAATTTGTCGTCGTAATAATTATTTTATTTTACTCGATTTTGTCTCTTTCGAATAATAAAAGATAGTGTAAACGTTTTTTACTTTAAAATATACATTTTTACGCAAACGAAATTATTCTAAAACGTATATATATATATATATGTATTATATAATTGTGTGCTTACTCGTAATTTAGATACAAATGGTTAATATCAAGCTGGAGTAAATGTTCACAACCAATTTCTAACGCATCAGTACAATGTGGTGGTGGACTTCAGTATAGAAACATCACGTGTATCGAAATTATGACTGGAAAGTTTATGGATTCGTCAGTTTGTCGAATTTTAGATACACCGCCGACAATTCAGAGGTCAATAAATGCATACACGGGACTATGACCGTACTTTTAGAAAACATTCGTAAAACCATATATATATATATGTATATACAGATGCGAAATACCTTGTCCAAGAGATTGTCAAGTCGGACCATGGAGTGAGTGGAGTCCATGCGTGCCGTCAAAGTGTCCGGCTGAATTTGAAAACGATTCGCAAGAAGGTAATAAGATTAAGGTCTATTTATGTATGTATATATATGTATTTAAATATAACGTTACGAAATACTTGACATTTATAAAAGACTTCGAAGAAAATGGATTCAGAAAAAGAACTCGTCCCGTATTGATACCGCCTAGCGAATACGGCGTACAATGTCCTAGTCTTAACGAAGTTCAACCGTGCCAAAATCCGCAGTGTTACGTTTGGGACTATGACCAGTGGGGAAGTTGCGTGCTCGATGACCCTAGCGAAAAATGTGGCACGGGACAAAGGAATAGACAGGTGTATTGCACCACGCACGAAAAGGTAAATTATCAACGTGTTATGTCGCGCCATAACCATGTTTGCTTCGTAACGTCCTAAATACCTTTTTTATACAGGAAGTAGTGCACAATTCGTTATGTTCCAAACTTAAACCGGCGGAATCTGAACCGTGTTCCGTACCGTGTCCAGAAGATTGCGTAGTGTCCGGATGGTCGGAATGGAGCGAATGTTCAATGGGGTGTTCGATCAATTTTGATATAGGCGTTAGGTACAGGAACCGTACGGTGATCGGGCCACCGGGACCGACTGGACATCCTTGTCCAGTTAAAGACGATATGGTTCAATTCGAGAACTGCAACACGCACGGGTGCTACGGGTACAGCTGGTTAGTTTTACCGTGGACGGATTGCAATGGGACGTGCGGTCGCGGAGTACAAACGAGGGAAGTTTGGTGTATGAGAGGAAACGATCAACACGTCGAGGACGAAAAGTAAAGAAATTAATTGTAGTTCGCCGCCAAATAATATTTATTAGTGAACGGAACGGAATTAACGCGCGTGTTTATAGTTGTATGGAACTTAAAAAACCAATAACCGCGAGAGATTGTCTTAAAGATTGTGAAAGTAAAATCTGTGTCCTATCAGACTGGAGCGAATGGTCTGAATGTCCTCAAGATTCTTGCGTGAACGGTAAGTGAAATCGATTAATTAACGTTCGAAAACGTCGACTAAACGTGTATTTATAACGTATAATAAACGCATACATATTATAATAATAGGATAATTCGACACGACTAATAGAATTACCGCTTTACAATTGTTAAATTAATTTTTAAATAATTATCGGCGTTAATATTAAATCGATAAATAACGATAAAAAAACGAAAACAAAATATAAATAAACGATTATTTGACTAACTATAAATATTTTAAAGAACATACGGATTTAACTAAATTCAAACGACAACGGAACCGAGTAATTCTCAGTGGTGAATCGTGTGGTCCGGTATTTGAAGAAGAATCGTGTCCAACTCCAAACAAACTATGTCCTAAATATTTTTGGGTTTTGGGTGTTTGGTCTCACTGTCAATTAGCTGAAGGTGTCACTTGTGGACACGGTTTAAGAACAAGAGGTAAATTATATTCTCTCCTTTATATTCATTTTTAATTCCGTTCTTAAATTTTTTTTGAAGATTTCTGGTGTACAAAAGACGATTCTCCCGTTCACGTAGAGCTAAAACATTGTCTACAGTACCAAAACATAACACCGAGCAGTGTCGAACGATGCCACGTTGATTGCCAAACGCCGTGTCAAATGACCGAATGGTCTCATTGGTCATCATGTCCACAACCGTGCTCGGGCATACGTACAAGGACTCGGGATCTTATCGGAGGTTCTATATCGCATCCGGCTTGTAAGGGAGTGCGTCAAGTTGAAACAGCGCAATGTCCATGTTCCGAATATTTTTTGGAGCCCACTTCTGAGTGGTCATTTTGCTTAACGAATGAAACGGACGGATGTGGAGCTGGCACACGGTACAGATCATTGGGATGTTACAACATGGATAACCATCTTGTCGACCCATCGTGAGAAATTTTCATTTTATCGTCAACGTTTACAAATAAGAATTTGTGTTTATGAGCCCACTTTGTACAGATTATGTGGTGGTGGTACCGGCATCGAAGAAGAACCTTGTTTAGTACCATGCTCAATCGATTGTCAAATGTCCGATTGGAACGAATGGGGCGTATGCAATAGGCTGTGTGGACCAGGAATACATCACCGCTATAGAAACGTAAATTATGTCCGCTTTAAATTCGCGCTTAAATAATAACGTGGTTGTCAAATAGATCGAACGAAACTCGACAAATGGCGGAAGACCGTGTGGGGAAACGGTTCAGACAAAAGTGTGCAACACGCCTTGTAACAGCTTTCAATGGACTACAGACCCGTGGAGTCAATGTAAATTGCCCGAAAAAGATAAATTTAAAGGATGTGGCGAAGGAGAAATGTTTAGATTAGTGCGGTAAACGGACAATATATTTAATTGAATACCGCCGATGTTCTAATATCGTTATACATTTCGTACGATACAAACGTTTTATAATCGAATAACTTTACATAATTCAGATGCATTCACGTAAACACTGGAATTGAGATGTCGGAAGAGTACTGTGATTGGACAATACGACCAGACGGAGTGAATTTATGTACAGTGGCGTGTCCCGGTGATTGTGTTCTAAGTGGTTGGTCAGATTGGTCGCCTTGTCCAAAAGTAAGCAAAATTACATTATCTAAACGCATCATATAAACCTGATATTACGTTTCCACGGAATTAATTTATAAGTATTTATTTGAGTTATACGCGCAACGACTTCGCCAATAACGTTATTTTGTGTATACATTTATATACTTCATTTAAAACGATAAAGTATAAAGGTATAATATTAAAACCAATTTTAAATAAATTAATTTAATTTACGAAGGTAATATTTTTAACGAATAATTTTAACAGAGATAATAAACGGACATTTAAAATAACGTATTTCGCGCGTTTTAAGCCAAAACGTATAATTTTACTATTTTTAAGGATTGTCTGTCATCACAAGAACAACAACGTACTCGATTGTTACTTAGAAGTCAAAGTCCTACAGGCGCGAATTGCCCAATAGCCATACAAACACAGCCGTGTCACTTAAACTTTACTTGCTTTAAATATTCGTGGAAAACCATAACGAACGTGTCGTGTCTACCTTTGGGAGGAAGCCCGTGTGGCGAGGGTATGACTGTCGGAGCCGTTTACTGTGAGAGGAGCGACGGTAGAACTGTCGCTGACCGGTAAAATGTCTATATTTCATTTACGACAGTAACGTATCAGCTAGATGATATTGGACAAACATGAATGTTTAATAGATTCTGCGCGGAGCAGCCCAAACCAAATGCGTTGGAGAAATGGTGCTATATCGATTGCCCCGTCGATTGCGCTTTGGAAGGTTGGTCGCCGTGGAATTCGAGTTGTTCTTGCAACGACACAGGTGACATAACTAATTAACGCTAAACATCGTCCGCGATTAATTAAGGACTATCGAGATATTCCGCTACAACAATTACGTTTCGAATTTAAAGGCGTGTCGCGCAGGGCTTACACGGCTATGAACCCGAGTCCCACAGGCAGACAGTGCCCTATGACTATCGAACAATGGAAACCCTGTCCAGCTGTACCGTGTTATACATGGTCCCTTGGCCCTTGGTCTGCGTGTCAACTTCACGTAAGTTTCAAAAATTATACGTCTTCGTGTCGTCACGCGTACGCCAATAATCGGATAAAATTTTGAATTATTCGTTATACGTACGTATGGACTGACTACGGTCGCGTACGTTATTGTATCGAAACGTTCGAAAATACTAAACCGTTTCTGTCCTGAAGGGAGCTGCGTGTGGACACGGCGTGACCACCAGGAACGTATCGTGCATGCGGTCTAACGATGGTGAAATGGTCGAATCCTCGTTCTGCGGTTCGTTGGGCCAGCAAAAACCGCTGTCATGGCAAAATTGTTACGTATCCTGCGGTCCCGGTTGTACCCTGTCTGAATGGAGCCCGTGGTCGCATTGTCACGGAGACTGCCAAAAGGAAACTATAGGCTACGAAACACGATCCCGTACAGTAATATCGCAATCGCCCGCCGGTACTACAGCGTGCACGGACCCGCTATGGGAGACCCGGGATTGTCGCATACCGCCTTGCATGACCTACGAATGGGCACTGACCGCCAACGCCGACGTCATTTGCCGTAGAGCTGACGGACTCGTAGTATTAGAATGTGAGTGGGACAAATAATGCCATAAACAAAATTTCGTATAATAATCGTACGTTTTAGTAATTATGTCACGTAAAATTCATCTTTGTCGTTTTCCGTCATTTCGCACAACTTGAGAATTTGACAATCGTTTAAAACATTAAAAGATCGATAACTCGCTTTAGCGCTCTAACCTAAACCCTACAATGTATGAAACGTATCGTTTGTTTTTTTAATTTCGGTTAAACACCAAATACTTGTTGTTGGTTTCCAATTGTCGTATCATATTACGTTTCAAAATCTTTCAGCTTCTTGTAACGAATTGGAAAAACCGAAATCAATGTGCAGCACATTGCAAGGTAGCTATATTTGCACCAAAGATATATGTATGCCGGATGACAAATTGCAATGCGACAAATTGGCCACATGGGTACAGCTTAAAGACGATCCACGCATCGTCGACTATTTACTATGCTTTGGATTTGGCATGATGATGGTTGCTGCAATTGTTGTGTTCCTTTATTATATGCAGTGAGTAAAAATGTTCTTACGTTAAATACTAAATTTAGTTCCATTTAATCGTTAATGCGATGTTTATTTTATCGGGAATTTATAAATGTATTTCGTTAAATGTATTCCGTTGTATTTCAAAAACTTGCCTAACCGTTACATTTTCTGTTCGCAGTCCTTTAAAAAAGAGAAACCAGTGCAAATACCATAAACAACCGGATTTAGCGTAAACTAAACTATAAGGCGAGATCGAACATATTTAAGTAAAAACTATAATACCACAATTTTTCGAAATATAAAATTTATCTACTATTAAGTCGTAATCTCTCGTCATTAGATAGGTGTCGTATATCTACAATTTACATATATGTTAACAATATTTATGTTTATATGATAATAATTATTTGCTAAATATTAGACACTACGGGTCCTTGAAATATTGTTTTGTTTTGTTTTTTTAATCATAGACTACTAATCAAATACTACTCATATTAAGTATTGTAAGGAACTTGGATATTTTATAGTTTCTTAGTCGTTTTCTTAAAAATGCAAATCAAACTTACATATATTATCTTTCGTATATTATAATAATATAATATATTTACTATGATTATGAAAACTTGTTTAATTGTTTGTTTTAAATCTTGTTCATGTTTTTGAATTTATGTTTTTTGTTATATGTTCCGTTAGCGTGTATTTATAATTTTTTTTTATTTGATCTTATATTATTATTAAGTAATAAATTTAAAAATATATGATCTGATCTATATTAATCAAATACGCATTATGCATTTATTCATATATATTTTCAAAATTAAACATCCTTTAAAACAACATAACGGTTAATTTAAATATTTCTTTTTTTTCTTTAAACTAAATGTCGATTAAATTACAAAATCAATACCGAGTAAACACTGATCGAAAATATTCAAATATAAGTATACTAGTTATAAACCAAAAATATCAGTTGCTATTATTAGAATTGTAAACATTTTACGATAGTATAATATTACGATTAAATATTAACGAATTTAAAAATATATATTTATAAAATAATTAAAAATACACCTATACGAAAAGAATAATAAAAATAAGAAATAATATAAAATAATTAATCCGTAACGTGAATTATGAAATAAATACATTAAAACTTAAAGATATTTAATATAAAATATAAATATATTCGTAAATTTACGATCCTATTTTAAATACATTTAATGATAATTAATCGAACGTTAGTTTGATTATTATTCATTTAAGAAAATATACCACCATAGTAATAAACAACAATAAGTAAATTAAAAACATAGATCTATCCAAAATCAGAGCTAAATAATACCATTGACTTTCTTTAACCTTAAACGTTGGCGATTTATCTTCCACGGATTCGTCCAAAATATGGTTCTCGTCGTCGTTCTATCGTTTTCAATATAAATCATACCGAATTAATTTTAAAATATAGTATTTCGCTATTTAGAATATTATAAAATACGAAATCGATCAAACAAAGTAAAAAAATTTTAACAATTATATTTTGGGCTTCACATAACGCAATTAATTATATTTCGATCAAATATAGCAATAAATAAATTAATAACCGTAATAATCGGCAGAATTCCCAAAAACAATTATTTTTGTCAACGAGAGCGTATACTTTGTTCATACCGACAAAAATGGTAATTAAATATTCGATAATGCAAACCTTTAACGACGTGAATCTCATAACGGTTCCGAATTTCGTATTCAATAGCTGAGTAAAATATTTAGGCATTTTGTGATCAGGTCGTTTGGACTTGGCCAAGTTGTGCAACATCACGGAGAAAACCATCGACATAGTAACCATGCCCATTGTATTCGAATAAAAAATTACTGTAAATCATAAATATAAAACGCGAACTATAATAAGTGGAAAATAAGCGCTTGAACGTGTAAGAAACTTGTTGTTTTAACTATTTTAAATATTTATCATGATTATAGAAAAAACGATATAATTCAGAACATACCTATTAACGGAACACGATCGCTCATTATAGGCACATTGCTGGAAATCATCATCAACAATATACATATCAAGATCAATGTGATACCGCTCAACATAAATTTTTCCGATGATTCCGGAGGTAACCAAAATACGGAAAGCGTCAGAACCACCACAACTATATATATATATATATACATAAGAAGTTCGTAAAATGTTAACAAACGAGCGTATGATTTCAATACATTTTGATTTTAACCACTAATTATTATTTTTTACTTTCGATCTCTTGCGAGACTCTCAATTTGCTATAAAAACCGCTATTTTTACGTTATATACATTTTCGATAATAGAGAATAAAATTTTTACTTAAAGCGTATTTCGAAAGCGATTTTATAAACGATTATAAAATAAATGTGTAACGTTCATTATCTTTGTTTTCTAATAAAAATAAAAATAAACGCCTACCTAAAGCTGGAATAATGATCACACTATGAAAAGCCGGTATTTTTCTTTTCACGGTAATGCTATAATGAATGTCCTCGTATATATCGTTGGAATTACAAGAGTAACTCTCAACTCTTCGTCTTTGAGTCACCTTCGTGATTTCCCATTTACAACCTTCATCCAAATTGACCATGTCTGCGGTCTAAAATGAGAAAAACGTGATTCGCATTTATTTGATAAAAACGAAAATATTAATAAATTATACGCTTAAAAAAATTTGGTCGGAAATAACTATGAAATATTTTTATGTCTATGATGTCTATCATCACGATTTAGAACTATGGGATAATTTGCCATTTCGTATTAAAGTTTAACGTGGTATACTATTGTTTCGTTTTAAAATGAATTTAAATATTTATATTACGTTTCAGAAAGGTTTGTTTAATCGTTATTATTTAAAGTCAACTGAATTCGTAATCAAAATAATCTTGTGTTGTCGAACGTTTATAAAAAAAAAAACGTACTCTTTTAATTGTTTGTAAATACAATTGAACAATAAAAAACTTGATAAGTGATTATGTGTCGAAATAATAAATAATTATAACAATTAATTTTAAAACAATTTATTGCGCTTATTGTTCGACTTGTGAATAAGGTATTATTTTTCTCGACCTCGTACAAGGCACGTTTTGCAACGCAAAAAATGCATATACTATTAAGAATTTGTAGAAATTTGCTTTGAATTACATATAGGCAATAAATATATATAGCAATAAATGATCACTATTAATAAGCAATTGTCGATTCGACGATGACTACAATTACTCGGTACATAACTTTATCCTCGAGAGACGTTCATTATTTCAAATAAAAATAATTAATAAGTACTTATAAAAATATTCGTACGTTTATGTTGTTATTGATTTGCATGCTGACGGAATTACCGTCGTACGTCCAAGATCCAAGTCTCAACGAACAGGTATGCTCTCCGAATGGCCAATTGGTCAAGTCTACGTCACAAAACACCCGATATTTGGCTGGAGGTATCCAATGAACCATGCCGTCCGATCGCACTACACAATTGATCTTTCCATACGTTTCGTCCAGGTATCCGTCAGCGCTGTGAATTATAAACAATTAAGTCGAATTCCCTTATGTGCACAATATATATATATATATAATTATTTATTTATTTATATATATACATATAAAAGCAAGTTTTCTTATAGTTCAGCTTTCCACCTTTCACCTTTCTGGAATTTCACATCCAAATTTTCTTTTTCAAATAAATAAAAACTAATCAATCATTGTTACATTGTTTTTGTATACTAAACAAAGTATCACCTGATTTTAACCTTTTACGAATAATTATATTTTATAAATGAACGCAGTTTGATAAATTAAAATACTGTAAAATGTCACGTATTACTCTATGTTCGCTTATAAATAATTAATGGTAATCTCAATTGTGTATTTGATATGTGTAAGCTCATATAAAAATCAAAATATAGATTCTTCGTTACACAGCCTGTTCAAAAAGCTACTGATTACCTAGAGCAGCGGTTCCCAACCTTTTTATCACTCAGTAATACTTGACATTTTTATGATCGATAAACGCTCCACCTAAATTCTAAAAGCTAAATTAGTGGTAATTTAAAGGGATGAGCTTTAAATAAATTTGTTTACAATGCGTAATTGATTATTAATTAGGCTTTATAAATGTTATCATCTAAATTACACGAATAAGAAAATCTTACTTTTTAAATTAAGATTTTTGAATCCTCTCTTAATTAACTTTTAAATTAATTATTTTATTTTACTTTACATTTCGAAATAAGATAAGAAAGAATAATATATAAGACAATACAGGTTGTTACATATAACGACCTAATAATCTGTATTTATTTCAAATGCCTTTATTATCGATAAATTGTTATCGCCAACTGGGTGGTCATAATGCTACATATATATTATAAATGTATTGCAAACCTAAACGTTATAGCTATTGTTAGTGACGATTATTTAGCTGTAGCTTTTAAGGATAATCGTTAATCGTAAGGGTATACTTTAGTTTAGTTACTCTCCCCGACGTTCTTGAAAAATAAATTGTTTTTAAAAAATCTTTAATTATTTTGTTTGGACGCAGTTAGACGCCACCGATTAGGAACTCATTTTCGTTAGAATAAAAACTAAAAAACATTTACATCGAAATGAGCCATAATAAAACGTGAGAATCGTTAAGATTTTAATAGAATGGAACTTTCAATGAATCCACAGAGTACTTACACAACAAATACGTATTAGATTCCCCTTTGTCATTTTATTTCATGTTATATTCATTCCTGGAATAAAAAAATAGTTCTATTGAAAACTTTGAAAATGGTTGTGGAACGATAATATTTACGTAATATATACTTTTACAGTTCGGATATAAAATATTTGAAACGAATATCGATCAAAACATTTTGATTCGCCAAACTATATATATATATGTGTGTGTGTGTAGCATTAAACAATGTTTATAAGGTTATTCTTTTATTAAATAGTATGTTATTACTAGAGCCTATTTTGGTTGGCAACGTTTCCGCAGTGTAAAATATTTTACAATCACAACAAATCACGATAACATTATCGAGAAGACAGAAAACGAATGCGCACCAACTTTATATGCGTTTATATACAATTTATTTGTGCGATATTTGATTACAAGCGATTCCTACCTGTTGTAGGCCACAATATCGGGCATCCATATTTCATCGTAAGCCATGTTTACAACTTTAGTACCTTCGTATTCCGATACGTTCCACAGAAGTTTTTCATCTTGCCAAGTCTACGAAAGTAGTTGTACGAAAGCAAAATTTTAATAAAAGACTGATCAACGGGAATAGCGAACTCAAAAACCGTTTTGGTCTATAGTTGTATGGTTTTCATTTCAATAATTAACCCAAAATTGTTTCGCTTATAAACACACATTAAGTATAATAACAATCGAAAAACGTTTTGGGTTCGTGTGTAAAACTGTGTATATATTAAGATCGATTATCGATCCATAACCATTTAAGTAGGATTTCAATTTACGTACAATAATTGTACCTATATTTTATAATACTATTTCAAAACTTACCATCGACACCCAGGCATTAATAGTCATAATTGAGTTTTGTAAGTCCTGTATACACATAAATTTCATAAATTACGTTTTATTTGCAAATATTACAAAATAATAGTCCGTATAATTCATATAATCTACACGTGTAAAAGTGCCTCACAAGAATTTATTGGATTTATTGTTTATATCCAAATATAACGAAAATTGATAATAATAATAATAATATATATTATTATTGTAAATAAATACCCTCCTCGGAGAGATATGTATTTTCTCGATTTAACAAATTACGCGAATAGTCAATGTGAAGTATCCTAGTGTTTCATCGATACGAATTAATACGAAAATATGGTTTTGTCTAAACACAATATCGTATTTAATTTCGAAAATAAATAGGGAGTAAATAGTAATAATTTAAATTATAAAATCGGGTGTTATTGTATCATAAATATCTAAATTATTAACACCTTCTTAGATCAGAACTATTATTCAATAGAGCTGTGAGAATTTGATTGAAATATATATTTTTAGGTCGTTTTATTATCCGTTTAATCCAATCTCGATTATTTATTTTTAAAGCGTTTTACTTGAATAATTGTTATTTACCAAATCGACGTATTTTAGAACAGTGTTGATCGTCACATTAGTCAGATTGTCATTGATAACTGGTCTCGAATGCCTATCGTAGAACCTTAGTAAATTTCGTCTTAGCTTATCCGTACGAGTGTCGCTCCAATTTTGTTTCCTATTCTTTTCTGTAAGTTGAAAAATCGCGTATTTGATTTAAGCATAAACGAAAAATATGAGGCATTTTATTACTCGACCTAATTGAAATATATCAAATACAACTACTCGCTAAATAAATAAATAAATATATATATATATTTTTTATATATATATTATTATATTATTATATTAATATATTATATTATATATAAT
>JAIPRN010002340.1:5283-31826 GCA_025469175.1 Geopemphigus sp. TES_GeoC_2020
CAACCCCGTTCCCCCCCCCCCCCCCCCAAAAAAAAAAAAAAAAACGAAAAAATCGTTCGATTACCGCGAGTTCGCCACCGACCGATTAAACGACGGAATTCCATCTGTTTGTTTCGAGGTCTATTGTGAAGTCGTCTTCTAACGTTTCGACATTTTAAATAACAAACGCGCGCGTCCGTGTAACGTAATTGTTTTTTAGTAGCTTGTACCCGTATTTTGTAGACCTTTGTTCGGAAAATACTTCGGTGGTAGCGTCCGAATTTATTTTCTCCGACGAACAAATTATTACGTACTCGTTGAACCGATTTTCAGTCGTAAGCCGATACACGCGCGGCAATCATTAATATTGATTTTTAACGAACACGTGGATCATTCTACATTGCCCGTACTTAGTGGCATAGTGAATCCTTCGTGAATGTCGCCTGTAAAAATGTTTAAAAAGTATAACAAAATGACTGGTACAAGAACTGTTTTTAATTCGTTAACGAAACGTTTATACGTTTTCGTTAAATTGTTCGCGCGTAAATCCAAATGTCGGCCATTTATATTTTCGAGATTATTTGTTCGAAGAAAATGAAACAGATCCGTGAATTGATTGAAAATTCTCCGTTCGAATTTGTCGTTTGAACTCGTTAATCGTATTACACTGGTAAAATCCCAATCTTTGTTTTCTACAAACGGAACGCGTCTGTCTGCACACATTTCGTTCGATATTTGTTTTATTGTGGACTCAAATTTACGGAACGTTTCAATTACAATAATCCAATTTCTTATAACGCCATTAAAAATATCCCTGTCAAACTTAGTATCCAAATCAATGTTTTTAATCTACTTGTGGTTTATGGGTAATACTTAATATTCGCGTAATTTTAATACGATTTTTACTTTATTTAATATATATAAATAAAATTTTTGTATCTTTTTACGTTACGTCGATCACTGCTCAGACATGTGTAATCCATCATTGGTTTGCGTAAAACCGCGAAACATTTCGGACGTTTATCTCGATCGTTAGTACTTCACGCGAAATAGTCTCGAGACTAATATCGTGCCCAAGATTCGGTAATATATTGTCTTCAGTATACTCAAGTCAAACTCACAAGGGTGGGTGAGTTAACGAATTCTATTAAGTGGAAATTTAACCCAAAATTGTTTATACTTAACTTCGAAGGTTTAAAATCAACTTTAAGGGAAAAAACTTCGATATATCAAAACTTTTTATTTACCGTTTAAAATAAAAACCCTACGAAAAACATTCGTGTTAAAAAAGTAAACATTTCTCATGAAACCGTTAATACAAATATCAGTTTTTATTAAAAATCGCACGAAACAGAAATAAGATACATAAATATATTTACGTTACGTATTTATTTTGCGTATTTAAGTATACAAACCCCCTATGATGTTTTTCAACAAACGGCTTATAAAAATTGGTTACGTGTAATAATAAAAACCACAATAAGGAAAATTCACAATTTCCTTTAAAAAAAAAATAAACTTCGACTTGACGTTTGCGCATAAATTATACGTTATGTTTTAGAACAAGTAATTTATTATGTTAAAATTTAACGTCTCTGTTACGTAACTCGATTAAAATTAATTTTAAGCGCTTAGTTTTGGAAACAACTCTACATAGATCTATATAAATAAATAAATAAATAAATATCATATTAATAATAATACGTATATTATGTAATCGCTTATATTTAAAAAATAAATTCCGATTAACGTTGTTAGTAGAGCACTAATAGGAAACGACGATAGTACTGTAGTCGAATTTACAACGGTGTACTCCACTTGTGTAACACGTATTTTCGGTAAAACTTTTATTTTCGTTCTATTTTCAGTCTCTATGTTATTATTCGAAACACGCTTTCAAAGAAAAACTCGTTAAGAAAGGGTAGAAAACTTAGTTAACAAATTATACGCGTTTATCTGATTTAAGAGATAATTTTTTAAACAACCGAAAATACACATATTAAACTTGTTTGTTCGTACAAAACCAATTTAGATTATTGCGCGGCTTATATAAAAAAAAAATTAATTTATATTATAATCTATATTGTATATAGATATAATTAATTGGAAAAAGCCCATCAAGTAAACGTTGATGGGCCAATTAAAATGACTATAGAGCTATTCGTAGTTTCGAACGAATTTCTAATTTTCGCGAATTATAATCGGACAAATGATTATGTTCATTAATGTTATTGGTTTTTATTAATAAAATGTATTTTGCTTTAATCATAAAACCGCGAACAATTATATCAAATACGTTTTCAAATATATGTATTTTAAAAATTTTATATACAATATTGGCGGAATATGAAAAATGCATTTTAGATACGTTGTTCGAAATGTTCGAATACTATAAAATATTGCGAGAACGTTGCGAGAATTTGATGTCCGAGTTTCGGAAATTCGAAATACGGTTATGTATTTACATAAGAAAAATGTGGTAACATTTATTATTTATTTCAATATGGAGTTTTAAAGGTTACTCTAAATTTAAACGTAATAGATTAAATTAAACTAACTTTCATATTTTTGTAATAGAAGTGTTGTTACCACATTTGTGCATGTACGTCCCGTTATATCGAACGTATTTTTAATTTATATTTATATTGTACGCGTCGATTTATTTCTTGGTACAATTTTTGTTTTACACTAAAACGATAAAAGTACTTTTTCGTGAGTACCGTAAAAAGTTCATTTTCCCTTTTTCGTTAAATTCGCCAATGCGATCCTTGTGAACAAACCAATAATCGACAAGACAAGAGCTTAAACCTCAATAGTGAAATTTCGATATCATATATCGTTCGGTTGGAATTCGTAATCAATCAACGTAATTAACGTTAATTTCCTCGTACCTTAAGAGCGCGTAATTTAATTGAAATTAATTATAGATTGATCGTCGTTGTTATAGGACGGTACGATTTTTCGTGTTAAAAATTACGTAATGATTTCAACTTAATTATTATTTCGCGTTGTACAGATGATACGCACATTTCTGCCGAGCATGATGAAGAGGAATAGCGGTCACATCGTAGCGATCTCGTCGACCTCGGCTCTTTGTGGACTGCCAAAACTATCGGCTTACACGGCTAGCAAGTGGGGTGTTAATGGTAAACTATTTAACGCGTACTCTTATCGAATACTATATATATATACAAGGCCGATAACATTTTATTTGGAATAAGTTTAAATAAAAACGAATTAGAAATAAAATATAGTTCGGTTAAAAGCTACGTTCGAAAATCGAGCACAAACGTCACCTCGTAATAACGATTACTAATAACTCGAGTACCGTTTGTCGTGAACTATTATTGAGTTATTGAGTTATTGAGTATCATTGAGTTGTTGCGGACTGAGAAAATCGAATTATAAGAAATGATCGTTCAATACGCACAATTCTGGGTCTAGTATGGTCACAATAATAGCTCTAAAACATTTTTTTCTAACATTTTACTACCGGTGCCATGACCATAGGGCATATTACACGCTATGAATCCGGGAATACCCGGATTGGCTAGTGTCCGAAACTAGTCGGCTCACTTAAAGATGAAGCCCCTTTAGGGGGACATGGTGGAGCGCTTTATATCTAACTCGATGCTTTATAGCGCTGCCATGGCTACACCAATTAATAGTAGCCGAAGTTTATTGGGGTTAGAATCTCAAGTTTGGGTCTTCCTTCTTAATCTTGGGCTGATCTCTAAACATCACTTTATTTCGATTATAGTTATATAGAAAACTCGCCTTAAACATTTTAAATATAATTTCTCCATAATTAGTAAGTGGTTGACCTAAGCTATCTTTTCTAACGTGAGCATTGCTGAACAATCCAATTGTTCGGAATATTGTTAATTTATTATAAATGTTTTTCCGTATCTAAGTAGAAATTACAATTTTGTCCGTTAGTACGCTAACTAATAAGAAATACTGTAAAAATGTATATTCAATTATCGTTTTATATACGTTATTTATTGTTGTGTATTAATATCGTCAGTAATTATTGTTTTTCGAAATTTCAGAAATATACAACTCACACGGAGAACGATAAACCTTTTTAAAGTAGTAACATAATAAAAAGTATTGCGTATATAAAGTATATAATTATTTCCCGTGGTTAAATAAACGATCGACAAGTTTTTATAAAGTATAATTGTTAGTTCGTGAATTTATTTTCGTAATTTTTTACATATTTAATTTTCAATCTTATGTACGTAAGGTTAAAACATCTATATAAATACTTTTATATTCACAAAATTATTTCAATGAAATCGACTTTATTAGATAAGTACAATTTATTACGGCGGTTTAATAATATTATTATTCGTTAAAACGATTAAATCATAATAATTATTAATACGTTTATTTTTCGTATAAATCAACGAATATATCGCGAATTTTTGTCGTTGTTTTTTATTACAACGTCAGATCTTAAAACTAACGAATAAATTGGACCATTGCCATTATACGAATATTTTTTTTTTGTTAGCCACGTTACGTCGGATAGTAAATACAACGCGAAAATGACTCGAGAGATTTTACTACACGTTTGGGACACCGTCCGCGTAGTGCCGTTCTAATTTTCCTTTGTAAAAATAAAAATACAACGTGCATCGCATTAAAGCGGATTTTATACGTGTGGTTTGCTTTTTTTAATATAATAACAACGGGAATGGTTTCAGGCATGATGGAAAGTCTCAGGGAAGAGCTCCGGGAACACACGCACAACAAAATTCAAACCACTATCGTCGAGCCCGATCTGATCAACACTAGCGCCGATTATATGAAATACATCAATAGCAGGTACTAATTTTTTGTCACACGCCAGTTACGATATCGCGTAACCGGAAATGGGCTGAACGCGCTACTTTTTGTGTTTTTAAATTACGTAACGCAAATTTTTAAAAACATACTTACATAACTATCGTCAATTAAAATTAAATTTTTCGTTACCAATTTCGTCCTTCGGTTAAATCACGAATATATTAAAATATTATTAACGCTCTACGTTTGACGGATAATAAAACTTTACAAAAAAAAAAACGAGATAAATGATAATAGTTTTACTCTACTTGGGCGCGTTGTGTACGTTCCGCAAATCAAAACTAACCTCTGTGCCAGCCTAAAACTGGTTAAACTCGTGATTTTATTTTCGTGCAACTTGACATACATAGATACGTTCGTTGTTTTCATCATCTCCATACAATTGTGAGCCCCGGTGCCAAAATATAGCGTACTTTTAACATGCTTCCACCGTCGCAATCATCGAGGTGGTTACTCCTGTAATACGTCGTGTAGACATTTTTGCGCGTTATCGTGTACCACGTACGACTATCAGTTTCTTTTTAATTCGATCGTACGCGAATACGTTTTCATTTACCTGTCGACAATTTCCGAAAATCCGTAGTTCACGTTTGTAGCACACTGCACAGTGTATGATGGTGTCGCAACTATTCGGCTACCCTTGGGCGTTTGTAGATTACATCCAAAATGTCGACTTCCGAATTTCCTAGCGAACGGTTTATACACGATTGCGTATTATTATTATTACTCACTTTGTATATAACTTTAATATCAATATCGTTATACAACTAACGCGACAATGTAACGATCCTAAAGGTACGATTAATAAGTATTTCGACATTTTTAATTCGGGTTACGTAATTAATACGTACACATCTATAGGTACGTCGATGTTCTATAAAATAAATACGCGTGTGTAATACATTTCCGGGTAGCTTTATCGGTTTTTACATGTGACCGACCTGTATGACTGGAAATTAACGCGTAATTTTGATATGATATTGGTTCCTAGTTATCCTTGTAGAAACCGCGTATATAAATAAATTTGTTTTTATTTTATAAAAGGTAGTTTGCGACAAAATTAATAGAAACACCTAAACGTGATTTAAAATACACGTTCGTACATGAAATAACGTATTATTATTATTATTTAATAAATAATTATCGGAACACTATACAAGATTTTCGTTAAAACGAAGTTCGTATTTTTCATCGTGATTTTCGAAATAGTTTCGTATTTTACGTCACGAAATTTTCCAAATATTATTAATAGTCCGAGCGGCGGTGTTCGTAATATATTATTTTCATCCCACAGGTTGCCGGTGTTGAGCGTGGAAAAAGCGGCTGAAGCTACGGTGCGCGGAATTTTGACGGATAAAGTAGAATTCACCATTCCTTCTACGGCTTATTTTACCAACATAGTTCGAAAGTGAGCGTCCAATAAGCGTATTAATTATTCGCCCGACGTTATTATAATGTTTTAATTCGCAGAATATTACCCGTCAATATTTCCGATTCGATTAAAAACATTTTCTACGTAAAAGTCATGTTGCCTTCTCAAGAGAGTCAAGATAATCTTTCGAATATGACGATTGTCAATCAAACTTCGGCTGTGAATTGAAATTGTCGTGTACAGGCTCACTTTATATAATGTTAATGCAAAATTGAAAAACTAATACGACGAAATCTATTTCAAGGTAGTCGTCTAAATATCTTAAAGAATAATAATAATAATATTACGATTAAAAACTGTAAGCTGTAATCGATCAATATACAATATTTCCTATAATTAATCTAATTCAACTTGTTAATGATATTATATGTATGTTATTCTTATTGAATTATTGATCCTGTGAAAGTTGTGAGTTTTAATTTATAATTTTTGGGCTACCGATTATTTTACTTTATGTTAATGTATCGAAATAATAAATTGGATTTATTGGTCAAATAAACATTTTTAAAAATAAGCGCGTTTTATCGAATATACATATTGTTTATGACTTTTTCTATAGATTCTAACTGAAGCAAAAATTGTATTGTCTTACCCACGAGTCTTAGCACAAAATTCACGAACTAAAATCGACTTAATTATGACGAAGGAAAATATTTATCTTTATCACATTAGGCTGTCATTGAAGCGAATAACTGTTATTATTTACTGATTTAGAGTGTAATTAAGGAATCTAGTTATTTTTGTTTATGTATTGGTATACAAGCGTAAATATTTATTTTACTTCGTAAATTTTATAGTATTATTGGATTCGTAATTAATTTATAATTAACAATACTGTTACTAGACGAAAGTTATATAATTTATAATTTTATTCGTTTAAAGTTGCGTAATTACTCGAGAATTAAAAATATAAAAATAATAAAATTAGAACGGTCGGAAATAACAATTTTAGTTGTTGCGGAGGTGGAATTATTAATTTAGTTATTAATTTATGAGCAGAAATCTAGTGGAGACGTGAAATCGAAAATTTATTAGAGATTCGTTTCTCTAACGAAACAAGAAATTTCATTTTTAAATGAAAAAATAAAAAAAGATCAAAATTTTTCAAAATTTTATCTTTAAATAAACGATTTCATCGAATATAATAGAATATACGCACGTATCTGGTATAACTTGGTTGACCCTATGTAGTATTTACCGGATGGAAACAAAAACGTACTTTTTAAGTAAAGTAAAAAAAAAGATGTCGAAAACGTAAGAGTTGGGACGCTGCTTTCATACGTATTGATAGTCAGCGACAAATAATATACGAAATGAATCGAATACTTAGGTTTTTCGTAATATAAAGAGATCATTGTCGCCTATTCGTTAGATCGGAAAAATCTTAATAGTATATATTGGTGTATCTAATTTGATGATATGTCCGTATCATTACAATTGTCATATAATATTTTTTTAATATATGAAGTTATCTTAAGAATTTTTTCTTGTACGAGATAAAATCGTTATTCTGTAGTGTATCATTCTAAACCTTCGTACATGAATGGAAATCAATTGATCCAATTTAATCACGATTTTACGCAATAAAAATACGATATTTTTATCCAATAGGACATTTTTCTTATTTCGAATTTATAGACCGTAACCTATAAGAAATTAATATTATTTTACTTTGACGCGTTCACTATATAGACGATAATAATATAACGTCCGCACTACATAGTTTATGACGTGTCAATTCTATTATTGATAAAAGTCTTTAATCACTTAACAGAAACTATACAAAATATATAAGGTTTAAAAAGGATTATAGTTTAGGGAATATATTTATAAGCTTCATACAGTAAGACTACTGCGACGCCTTAGTTTGAAGTTTAGTAAAAAAGAAGTTTCTTTCCACCTGTCTCCCTCGTTCTCTTTTTCTATCTTTCTTTTTCTACCTATCATTTCATCTATTCACTAGGGGTTTAACTTCGTTAATTTATTTATTCAACAGTTTTATCGTCGACTCCTTTTCCCATAATATTCTCGTCACCGTATAATACGACATTTTATATTATCCGAAATAGTTTTGCGGTCTGAGAATCAAAGAGTTCCATGCCTCGATATTGTTTTGAAAATCACTTTTTACATAAAAATACCTAGATTTTAGATACGAATTATTTAAACTAATATCGATGTTATTGCAACGAGTTACAGAAGTAAATATGTCTTATACAGAAGACATTTACTAATCGTTAAATTTAGATCGAGATGCGTAGGATTTTTCTTCTTTTAATTTAATTAATTAACCTTTAATTCAAGGTCAAATAACACTGATTTTGCGTTATGTTTGTGTTTTACTTCGGTTTATTGAAATAAATTTGGATGCGCAATTTAGAGGCACTGCAATATACCCATCATTTATCCATTTTTCCAATGACCACACAATGCCTATCCGTTGCTTGATTGTCCCAGACAACAGCATTGCGCACTTGGTTTGAAACTTCATAATATTAAAATAGGATCCTTTAAAAAAAAAAAGTAATTCGTTTTTTTTTAAAAAAAATAGTAAAAATATAATAATTATTACTTTTGGAATATGTTTGAAATATTTATCAATATTATAACTGTCGATAAAACACAAATGAAACAAAATACGTAATGAAAACAAACGTAAACTTTTAAATTTTTAATTACAATGTTATAATAATTTTTTTTATCTAGAAAATATTACCCATATTAGTAAAATATTATTCATTTATTTATGATTGTCGTCATATAAAATTATGGCGCGTAAACACTAAACATAATATGTCGCGCGAAATGATATTACACAAAAACGTTATTTATGTTTAAAGTCAATCGCGAGTAGTAAATAAAATTACGAAACGATCGTAAGAAAGCAGAACGTATACACGGAAGAACCATATTTTACAAAATGAAAATGTTATTTTCGTTCGAAAATAATTTTAGACGACGCGCGTGTAGACAAAACGATACAGCCCTGAACAGGAAAAAGCGTTAGGCGTATTATAAATCATGAGTGAAACTGCCAAATCACTTGGGTTATAGGGTGAATTTTTTATCGAAATCCAATCTATATCTCGAGAAATATAAATAATTTACATTGCGAAAATAAAAACATTTTATAATTTTTTTTTATTTTTACCCGAATCGTGTATTGTTAGAAACGTGCCGACTTTTCAAACGGATCAGAAACTTAAATTTTCTAACGAATTTTCGGAAATCACACGAACGCAAGTTGACGTTGTGTGAGACATCAACGATTATTAGTGTAAGTGTATAGCGGACGTAATTATTATTCGCGTGCGTAGCGCGTATAAATAATTCGATAGTGTTTATTAATTTTAGGCGTTATATAGTACGACGATGACTTGAGCGTAAAAGCTCGAACAAAAATTCATCCACATACATTGAATACAAACGAAATTCTGAAGAAATATTTGACTTTCGTCCGCTTGTTTTAGGCCGTTGAGGAGGGTGTGCGTTTTTTATCGAATATTTCAACTTTTTATAAGCGTGCTAGAACACATTTTGATAAACGTGAAAATTAACGTAGTTGTCGTTCAAACGTCAAAAATCTATTTTGATCGTAACGTTCATTATTTAACTAAACACAGCCGAGATTTTCCTCTCAAATTAATTCGGAGCATTTTAAATGGCCGAATAATATTCGTCTAGATTGTAGGTCAACGATACGTACATCGTTTTCCATCGGCGTATATATTTTTAATCGAATAACTTCCAAGAGCAATTTGTTACCAATAATTGCTGGCCCTTGACGAAAAGTCACTCTGTACATAAATAATCTGTTGTTTACTCGTATTGAGTGGTGTCTTTAAAATGTACATCACACTCACGGATACATATAATATATTAAAATCGGGAAGAAAAGTAAATACATTTCTGTTATCCACGTTCGCCGCGTGTGACGACGCACAGCGTTATTTGGACAAAGACGACGACGGGGTAAGGTAACGGTTTTCGCAGACTGTGACCGAACGCGGGAGCTGCACATGACGTATCCTTGAAATTCACCTGCGCGTACGGCGTTCGAAAAAAACTTTTATTTAGAATGGGGTACACAATAGCGTACGCTAGATTGCAGCTCGTGTAGGTGTTTGTTTTTGTTTAGTAGTTATCCCTTTAGACAAAGACGCAATGAAATGCGATCGAATAAAATTTTTAATAACGAAAAATAGGAACGTTATTCGATTCTGAATGATAATCTAAAGACGCGTAGTCTTAAACGTATATGACAATTAGCTACGTCGTATACGTTTAAAATTATCTTAACAAGGTCGCCACTTTCGCTAGATATTGGTAGACAAAAAATACTCGTAAGCGAATATACAAAAATATTAATAGAAAACGTAGGATTAGTTCGGGGCATAATTTAAACGGTAAATACGTAATGAACTACAGGTACTATAAAAATAGTAATTTTCTTCAAAAATTTTTCATTTCGAGTAAATTTTAAACTCGAAATGCTTGAAAAAATGACGAATAACGTATTGTCGAAATATCATATTACGATTGACGTTGTAATAAATATTCGGCTTTTCGGTTCTAAAACGTTATATTTTTTATTTAACGTTCAAACGTAAGAAAAACAAATTGTCCACATTTTAAAAACTATACGTTGGTTCAAAATATTCGTCGAATTATATACGAATAATATTGAACAAAATAATCTCACGGTATTTCGAGTCTTCCCATAATTATTATTCGAATTATAAAGAAAAGAACGAAATTCGGTTTTAAAATTAACTCGAGTGTTGACAATTTGCTTATTTTTTGGTTAATCTAAAGTCAGATATCAAGCGACGAATAATATTAAAAATGACGTTCCGTAATTGAAAATGTCCGTTTCGAAATTTAAGAAGCGCATAAAGTGCGTGTACACGCGTTTAAAATATATGTCGAACAAATCGTGCATATTTTATGGAGAATTCACGACCTAACGGGAAAAGGAAAAGCAAAAACGAACGCACACGTATAGAGGTTTTAAAATACATCGGTAACGGACGAAACGAGCGCGTAAAATGACGTGTCAAAACGAATCTTACCGAAACGCGTTCAATAAAAATTACGTAATAACGTCTTTCGGCTGCAAATCTCGGAGATCGCGGCGTCACTTCCGCGTTGTACGTACGTAATGGAGTTATTATCACGGTTTGTTGGAGCGCTCGCGCGTATATCGCGTTTATCTGCGGACTGAGTTTTGCATTTGCTTTGACAGTGAGAAATCCTTTGAAAAAATATAGAAAAAAAACTCAACTAAACGGGACCCCCCCCGTGACGTGAGCACAATGGCTTTTTCTTTATTAACACCTTATATATATATATATATATATATACCGGCCGCGGGCGGTCTATAAATTTAAATGCAATCTGATCCGGCCGATCTGGTAAAAAGAAATATATACGTACATATATAAACATACACGTACCTGTCCATTGGTGAATACGGGAAAAAGGGTCGCGCGAAGAAAATCGTTTGCTAAAGTTGTGCACAGCTGCAACGGCAAAAAGAACAGAGACGCGAGGTATATATTATATATAAGTAAGTATATATATATATATAGGTATTTTTTCGCACCCACCCCACCGGAAAGTCGAAATATATAAAATATACATACATATAGACGATCGCTATCGGCCCGAAGACCGTTATTGAATGATTTTTCCGTTTTTATTTTTATTGTCCGCTTGCCATGGCCTCCGCCCTCCCCCGGTGCACGATGAATCACAAAATTCACCCTCCCCCTAGATCGACAAAGTCCGATATGGGGTTTTTTTTTATTTTGGTCTTACCTTAGTTAGTCACTAGTTTTTGCTTATACGGTCTTCAGGATCGGGTAATCCGTTCTAAGGTGAATATATTTTATATACCTTTACCACCCTATGTATTTATATTTATATATATATATATTATGTAACCAAAAATATGATAATACGTTTGTCCCGTGCTAACTCACGGATGTAAACTTTTAAACGATATTATGAATTATATTTCGCGAAATTCTGAGTGAGGTGAATTTTTACGTAAAAAATATTTTTTATTTTAATATTGACGACTGTTCGTAATGAAATTGTCCATTTCGATTACAAAATTTACAATTTTAACGCCAAGCCCTTAGACTTATAATGGCAGGGGGACTTGAACAATTAATGGTATTTAACGTTCAAATATAATTTATTACGAATTTTTTACGCGATCGTGTTTGGTTTTATTAATTTTTTTTCCCATTTTTGTTAATATTCCAAAAAATAATAAAGTTAAACAATATTCGTTTATTTTATCTTTTAAATTAACGAAATTTCATAAGATCTCTATATTTCATGTAAGGTCTATCATACGGTATTTTGACGGTATTTAAACGACATCGAAATTTGTTAATTCGAATTGTTTAATTCGCAAACATCGTGTAAAATGGAACGTTTTAAGCAAAACATTTTTCGCTATTAAAATTCGCGGCACTCTTTATTACGTAAACTTGTAAATGTATAACTCGAGTATATTTTTAGAATTTAGTGATGTATATTGAAGCTATAATCCTTTTGATCGGTGCGTATCTATAAGTGCACGTGTAAATCAATATGATATTGACCAAGCAACGTTATTATAATAATTTTAATTAATTGTCTGAATTTTGGATGGGTATCGATTATCAAATACAATATACGATTTATTGTTAGTACCGAGTTCGAAATAGTTACGCAAACCTGAAGCGACTTACTAAAATTCACAGTCATTCTTAGACGTTAGTCACTTATTTTCTGTTTCGGAATCCTCACGACATAATACGATCGTCGCGTGTATTTCGGTTTCACTTAAAACCGCGTTACGTTTCAATAAAATTCGTTTCGCGCGCGCGAACACATTATTCGCATTACGCACAACGCCCGCATACACATAACGTACGTTATTATGACGACGATGGCGATCTATTGAACATTTTTCGTTTGTGACATTTTTGACTGACCCTCGGTGCATTATATGCGTTTCCACCGCAATAAATACGAACAAAGGTTTTCTCATATATATTTCGCGATAACAATCGATATTATATAAATATAACGTGTACGTTCATAGTAGCGTCTTTTCGTCCTTTCTTTCACCCTATAATATATAAATAAAAAATATTAACGTTCTCCGAAGTCGTTAAGTATTGGTACTAGGTGACCCGAAGCTATATTTGTTCGATAAATTTCGATTCGTTTTTCGCGTAGAACCATTATGCGCAGATTGTCCATACATTCCCATCGTACTACATACATTTTATAATTGTAGAAACGGTACGCATGTTCGGTTTCGAAAACGAACGTATTTGACGTAAATCATTTCATATACCTTGGGGTCACTCGTTCGTACGGGTCATCCCTCCCCTCCCAATTAAACTCGGCCAGACAGCCATCAGCAGTGTTGAGTAAATTACGTTATTCGTTACTTACATTTTTATGTTAGTTACGCATTTCGTTTCATAAATGTATGAAATTGTATTATATAAAAAAAAATATAGCGTATAATTATATTCGTATTCAAATTACAGCTAAAATAAATATTTTCGATTAAACGTTCGACGCTCTTACGATTTTTAAGAATCAACACTTTGTGTAGCAAAAGCTTCGCTATTGACTATTGTTCGTTGATTTTTTTAAACTTGTTTTACTAACGCTACGTATTTTTAGACGATAATTATATAAGAATTTAGACGTCGGCGTATTAGCTTCTTAAATATTTTTAAAACTACGTAATTTTATTTTAACATAAATTAAAACAATTTACTGCATATTAAAACGACGTTCTTGGTAATCGAAAACTGTGCACTGCACATTTAATTTATGCGCGTTTTACAATCGAATGATAAGCATTTTAAATTGAAAATTCTGCGTAAGTATAAATACGAATGTCGATACAACGGCGTAAACTGAAAATAATAAAAAAAAAACGGTCTACGAAAAATCGTTATTCGTTAAATCCTTAAAAGGCGAGCGCTTAGTTAATTCTTCCACATTCGTCGCGCGTTACGATAAACGATTCGTTAAAAACGAGTAATTTCCGTGGCCTTTTCGTTCTGTGGACACAAATTGTACCGAAATCGCAGAACGCGTAATAACGAAAAAAAGCCTTACTGTCGTGTCGCATCGCGTCACTTTCCGTTACTATATTCGACACACACCACGCGTCAATGTAACCATTTCGAAACAGAAATAAAAAAAAAATACAATCGGTTTATCGACGGTTCCGGTTGACTAACCGAAATTGACGGGACGAATCTCGAACGTCGTCGACAGGTCGACAGTAAAACGGCCGTGGAACGTGTACGAAAATTAAACCGTTCGCTAGTTGCTTTGTATAATATATCCACGGACTTTGACACCCGTACACGGAGGGTACACGCGTTTTTTTTTTAATAACACCAATAGGGCGGCATCGTCGTTCGAATGGAAACGAATTCCATTACTTCACTAGTGTTCTTCACTTTAAAACGTACCGTATCATAATGTAACGCACGGTGTATAATCCATACTTTGAAGTGTCATCAGCAGCTGGCCTTAACGATACGCGATACCATATATTTTCCGCTTTTATAAATAGATACACCCAAGCCATTATCGTTACCTGTAGCGTTCGAAAACCGTTATTGTAAATTGACAATAGACGATGGACCGTACAGGCGATATTCGAATCGTGAAATCTGTTTGGGAGATAATTTTTTTTTTGCCTTTCGGTACTTCAATTACACTCCCTTTTCCGGTTCACTCATTTTTTGTTGTCGGTTTGGTGCGGGGCGAGTTGTCCTCGCTCCTATCGTCGTTAAAATAAAAAAAATTAATACAAAAATAATTAAATTCCAAAACGGTTTCGTTTATTTTATGACGACGATCCGTTCAACGGTTTTAATTAATTATGAATTACGACATCGGTATTAATTGGCTCGGCTAACGATACTCAAAGTTGACAGATATCCCAATAGATATGTTAATAGAGTTTACAACTCACGAATTTTGTACGTTTACTTTTTCAACGCACTCGAATTTAATATAAAAGTTATTCGTTTCTTTTCTTTTTTTGGAAAATATCCAAAGACAGAATATTTTGACCTTTATGATAGATATACTTAATTTGGTATGCCCTTTAACGTATTATACTATCCCATCAATTTTAATTTAATGGTCTTTCCCTAAAAAACACACATCTTCCAACGTTTTATTTAATTATCGTTTCGTTGTCGGAGTTTTCTTCAAAATTTGTGTTTTTCTTATTATCTTTGCAAAACGTATCCAATAGAAAAATTTTTTTGAGACTGCCGTGACTGTTAACATACAAATCGATCATACTACATAAGCATTTGTCGTTCGGTTTTTCGAATTTCATTCTGACGTTATGTTCTGCACTAATCAATAATAAGTAGTTCATTACCTCTACGCAGTTTGTTTTAAGAAAGCTTTTCAAAAATTATTTGAAATACTACAGGAACGAAATATCTATTTTGGTAATATTGAACGTTTTTTAAAAAGCCTTTCGTATACAATAGAGGCGGCTATAAGTGTTTATAATCTATGGACATTGGGATAACTCTCGAATTTTTCGTTATATATTTATATATAATTAGGGAATAATTTATATTTAATACCTAATGTATAAATGTATAATATACGAATATATTATTATAATTAGGGAGGATCAATATATCGAAATTTACACGTAAATCGGCAAATTTGTAAAACACGTTCGTGCCTTGAAATACATTTCAATAACGTAAGCACCGAACAATGACATTGACCTTGTCGAGACAGCGGTGCACGCCAAGTATATTTTGTAAATTGCACGTCTGAATTGTAAGTCGTATATACATAGATAAATATGTTTGGCCTTCACGCGTTTCGTCTTACACTGCAATAGACACTCACGTGTCACACGATCGAATCCGTTTCATGATCCTTTATGTACCATTTTGTTTCTTCGGTAATATTTTGCTTTTTTTTTGTCCATTCATAATATAAATGATCTTTGTATATTTTGTGGGTATTTCGATGTCTACGATGATTTTACAGTCACCATTTACATAACACAGTTATGGTCCGCTTAAATTAATAAATCATAAATAATATACGTTATAACGTCTATTACGTTATACACTATACAAAATATATAATTATATATAATATTTTGTCCATTTCTAGACGATCTCCTTCCATGCATACTTCAAAACTCACAGATAAAAATAAATATTAAATCTGTCGTGACCTAAAGGGTAGGTAGTAGGTATATATACCTAACCGTTCCCGAAGAACGTCAATGATTCCCGATTCGCCATCTTCATTCATATACTTATGTTTGACCAGAGTACGTTACAACACCCGACCGATTTCGTAGGGTGTAGTTTGAATTTTCGTTCAGTATGTAGTTGGTTAATGTGCATATTATAATTACGAACATTTTGTAACATTACGAAACGAAGAACGAATAATTCTTATTTAGAATATAACAGCGATTGTATATTATGTTTGTTTTTTTTCGTCGAACAATTTCATCTAAATCCGAAGTTCGGTTACGTTTAAATAATCATAAATTATAAAATACACACTATTATATATAGACATAGAGGACACAGAGCCGTTTGAAAAACAAACACTATTATTCCAAAAACTACATTAATTACGGTAACGAAAACGATTTTGAACGATTCAAATATTTTCTAAAGAAATAAAAACTTTTTGCCTCGCTTAAAAAATGTGTTTATAAAATAAACGTAATATAATAATTCGAAATCGTTTGTTTTTATATCCGAGACAATACAAAAATAGTCGGATTTAAAATAAACGTATATAATTTGTCTATACTGAACATAAAATGATCACAAATTTCGTGTAGATAAGCTAATAATTATCCGAATATGTATAGAAAATGGCTACGATCTGTTTTGAAAGAGACGACCAATGATGAAATAAATTCGTTTCGAATAAAATGTTCTTTTTAAAATTGATTTTACCCTAGGAAATAGTCACACAAAAAAGCTCAATTCCGTTTCACTAGCCGGCTTTTTCTATATATATATTATTTCCACGGTTAAATACATTTCGTCACAAACAGAAACAGTCTGGTTACGGAATAGCGTAATACAATTTAGAAAAATTGTCGACTTACAAAATAAAGTATAATACAAATGGACTACCATAGGAAGAAACTGAATAATTTGATCAAAAAATTATTATTTTCATATTAAATATCGGCATCCGGTAACAAAACAATTTTACCGACAGGATATGTACGATAACGTGTTTTACAACTTTTTTATGTTTTACGTCAATTATAGGTATACATTTATTTTCCTAATGACTTGCATTCAAGGCCGTCTCGGTTCAGTTGAACAAGATCGGGGATTGCTATCGTCAACGAGTATTTCTTAGGTATATATTATTTACTCGGTAACAGTATCGCGTCTTGGATACACCCAAGGTTTCCCGGTTCAACTCTAGTAGACGTCGGTAACGACAAGAGTTTGCGCGATTTTCCTTCGATTCTCCGTTCATTTAAACGCTATTCGTCGATCGTAACGTGCATGTTCGCGCGTCCGCCGTTGCCGATACCGTGACCGACACGTAGCATATTGTAATCGTAAAGTTTTCCACATCTCTGGGCACCATGGATTCGTGGTCGGTCCCGAAACAACCGTTGAAGTACTGCGCGGAGATGACGCTGTTCTTCGTGTTACTAGTGCCGGGAATTCTGTGGGCTCTTATGAAGAAATTCATACCGGCCAAACAAAAGTCCGTCAAAGGGCAAGTTATATTAGTGAGTACCGTCGGCCTTACGGAAACGGACGGCTTTTATCGATAAGCGCGGTACACCGAGTACATACGCAACGCGTCTGGTTTCCAATTCCGCGATGAATTTAAACGCGCGAAAAACAAAATTATGATAATTTTGTCCGGCGGTAAAAGCTTTGGCGTATCCCTATCGATTTCGCGATACCGTGTTATTGGTTAAAAACACAAATCAAATGTCCGCTACTGCGCTCGATTGTCAATCAAATCGTTATTATTTTAATTTATATATAAATTAAATTTTACATTTCGTTATCCGTAATGGTTTTTTTAAGTCGTGTAAAAAAACTAGTCCGGTTTGGATTAATTGTATCGCGAGACCTTCACAAATAACATATTTTACGAAGTATTTTGTTTCTATAATTTCGAAGCAAAATATTAAATGTTATAACAATAATATCGTATATGGCAAACAATTATTCGTGTCATTTTCGCTTAATTTTTTCAAATAGTAAATGCTAATTAAAAAATTATAAATATTTATAATATTAATATTATCGATATTTATATATTGCTTTTCTTTGACATGAATGTTACGAAACGTAAGTCAAGAATGTTAATTACGTGCCTATAAGTGACGCTAAAATATTAGTTACAAAAGTTATAAAAGGAATTTTTTATTTTTATAAATAAAAATACAAACTAATCAACTACTTAAATAGATATTAAACGCTACTAAACACAGTTTAAAGTAATTTAGTTTATTCATATAGCGACATTTAACGGCTATCACGTTCGTCTTTCAAATGGAATGATAGCGTTTCAAATTAACGTTAAATAATACAATTTCCGAAATAAAGCGTTCTAATAATGATCGGCGAAAACACGAACTAAAGGAATTATTATCGATATTAGATTGTCAGATAATTATATACTACGTTAGTATAAAACTATACATATAGGCAATTCGCATTCTCATTATACAAAATTGTCGAAAATTAATATTTAAATTATTGGAAGGTCATCTGGTTGAATTTAATCACGTTATACAATACACGGTCATTATGAAACATTGGAACTTATCGACAAAGGTCAAAACTACTCGAGTTTTATTTGAATATCGTGTAGGTTTTACCATAATTGATTTTGTTAAAAAAAGAACAATGTTTATCGACATATATTATTAAACCGATATACGAGTATAATAGTTACAAAACTTTATAATAATTACATACAAATATACGTGTCTATATATATAATAAATTAATTTCGTTTTTAGAATAAAATATTGGAAAAACCAAATTTTATTTTTTTGGTTTTTGGAAACGAACGCACGTGTATATATATTTTTAAATAATATATTATATTGAACGCTTCTTGATTTGTTCGTGTACTCTCAAGGCACGTTTTGACCGTTATGAATGGGCTTCAAAAACCATAACCCTAAATAAAAACGCATAAGCGTTTCATGCAAATAAAAGTTACCCACGGGCGCGCGAGCTCGGAAGAACCCTCAAATACGGCTATTATCTAGATCGAGAGTATATTTTGCCCTTTGACAATTTGAAATATTTAAAAAAAAACGACGAAATAACCCTCTACGTTAATATAAAACTGAATAAAAGAAACGCGTCTTTGCCGAACACCTTACGCACTACGTGGGTAGTATATTTATTTAAATGCAATACAACAATCCGGCTATTCCGGTTGAAACGAAAACGCCGGGGGGGAGAGGGAGAGGTTATGGAATATTATAATATACAATTTATTGTAAATAAAATAAAACAAAACTCGACTACACATTCAAAATACATACGGAATACGCCTTTCTTATTTAATGATATACTTTACGAATTATATATTAATTAATTATTATTTACGCCCTTGGCTTGTTAATATATATTTCTTTAAACCATATATGTCCATTATTAGGAGTCAACAATACAAATGTTTATATATATATATATAAGCAATAGGCAAGTTTTAGACAAGTTAATAGAAAAAATGTAGACGAATTAACGTTATTGTTTAATTCAATATTCCTAATAGAACTTGATAAAGTTGACGATTTAATTTTCGTATAATCATATACAATTTTTTATAATTTGTTTTTTAACATTTAAGAAAACCATTGGGAAAATTTGGTATATCGCGAGTGTATGTAAACAATTTTTTCATCTGTTCCGAGTTTCGAGACCGCTGAGAATCGTCCATGCTGACACTTGGCCGACTTTTGTTTTTATTCGTTAAAATTCAGACGGAAATCGTCTAGAAAACCGCTTGCGTATGAAATTTCGCATAAATACGAACGTCAATATTTCGTTCTCACCCCGATAATGCTTAAGTACAGCATATGAGGTTATGTATCGATTTGTTAAATTTACAGGAAAATCGATTCTATAATATATTTACTTTCTAAATATGACCATCTTCAAATGTGTTACTTTTATAAAACTTGTACTCGCGGAATATATTACATTCGTTTTCAACGTGTCAAGATATTTACGTAATATAAGTATGTTCAGAGTCGATAATTTATTATTTATTTTAAAATAATCTATACAATTTCGTTAAATAATAAGGTAAATATTTATGTTTTAAACAAACTCAACACTGTTTATTTTTTACATTAATTTATATAATCATGGAATAAAGCATAGTGTAAATAAAAATGTTACAGAATTTTAATAATAATATTAATAAAAAGAAAACGTAAGGATAATTAAAAAAAATTAATATAACCATATTAATTATCATTTTTATTTCTAATAAGTGTTATAGATTTTCTGTAGTATTTTTATTCATTTTTAACTAAAAGTATAGTACAACAAATAATAATAATAAGAGAGATAAATAATAAGTATTAATTACGAATACAAACAATTAAGCAATATTTGTAACCTCATAAAATAATATCATAATATTATTATTTTTGATTTTGTCAATATGAAATCAGGGAAATTCCTCGTATAGTATTTCCTAATATATTAAATTATGCAATACAATTTGGACGTTCGTTAATTAGCTGACATAATATTGTACGTTAGAAATTATGTGATTTCAGGTTATTTATTATAGCTTTGTTGAAAATTAAATTTATTGACGTAATTGTTGTAATACGAGTGAAGAAACCCTTCGTTTCTTTTTTATTGAAATTATTCGTCTTCAAACTTATATCGAATTAAATAAAAATAAAAATACATCCCTAGTTGAACATTTTTCGTATTAAATTATTATTTTATTATGTGTTGTAATTTTTACGAAATTGAAACTAAAAATATTATAGTCATTTTTTTGTTGCTCGAAAATATAATCAAAATATTACGGAATTATTTATCGAATTATTTTGCAGTATAAAATAATTACCATATTCGATCCTCTATACTGTTCTTAAGTTTCAAGTATGAACTTGGTTTGTTTGATTTTTAAATATTAAACAAACGAGTGGTTAAAGAATTTTTTATATTCTCTCATATATAATAAAATTTATGATTTATAATGGTAATTGACAGTAGTATCTCTTATTTGTCAACTGGGGAATGTATGTAAATATATTTTCTTTGTTCTACAAGGTTGATTTCATGGGTGTTCTCAATAGTATTACTATTTAGCGTCTTATTTTTAACTTTTGAAGAAGAAAATAATCATAAACCTGGGTTTGTTAACTAATTATTTAACTTGTTAAATTAAGTTAACATGAAAAATACGTCATGTTTAATTAAAAGTTGTTCGTGTTATTCTTTTAACTTCAAAAACAAAAAGTCAACTTCAAAAATTTAATTTTACTTGTCGAGACTTTGTTTTTTGTATTCAAAAAACGGCGTTAAAAACGAAATGAAAATTACATAAATGTAACATATTCTCAACACCTTTACATTTATATAATCAAACACATTATAAACAGTGCTATGGTGTTTAAAATTTACTATTATTTATATCGTACCTGATTGAGTTAAATTCGTTTTAAAATAGAATTAACTTGAAATTCCCTCGTGTTATGTTAAAAAATAAATTATTTATTAAGATAAAAGTTTTGGAAAGAATTAATTCATTAAGTATTACAACTGACTTGCCATTTCGCACGCGTTTTAATATTAACATCGGTATTGTTCGGCGTTGATTATACAGATATTCATGCTTAAATTGGTTGTACTAAAAACGTGTTATTTTTAAAAAACGAAAACATTAATATTTTCACGAATCGATAAAATCTCTTTTCCTTATCTCTCATTTATTTTGAATCACTCCAATTATGTAAACGTAAATCTATGGGGTTTTAATTTTCTACGGTTTTTAACGTCAATAACGTTAATGCCATTGTTATCGTACATGTATTTAGATAACCGGCGCTGCCCGAGGATTGGGACGTGAGCTTGCATTAAGGTTTAGTGAACTGGGTGCAAAAATAGCGTGTATAGACGTGGACGAGACGGGAAACAACGAAACAGCGCAATTGATAAAAGAAAGGGGAGGCGTAGCCGTTAGCTACAAATGTGATATTTCTAATCGGGACCAGATCAAAGCGTTGCATATGCAGGTAAGAGAGAACTTGGGCCCGGTAGACATACTGATCAACAACGCCGGAATCGTGTGGGGTCACTTGTACATCGACCCGTCTAAGGATCAATTCATCATCGACCAAATCAACGTGAACCTAATGGGACAGATTTGGGTGAGTTTACGGCTATAATCTATTTATAGGCACAAATAGTGTTGGTTTTGACGTTTCTATTCGTTCTCCGTATCCTATAAATTTCGTTACTAATGTATCAGGTGCTGTAAACTTAACAGTATTTCGAGTTTCGGAATATTTTAATAACATTTGGGAAAGACGATATTCGAATGATATCGTTCGGACGAATACAAGTTATTTTTCGTAATTTTCACAAATTTCTAAATATTTTCAAAATAACGTAATTATTATTCGCACGCGAAAACGTTTTCATTAACCTAATACTATACGACCCATTTACATGGAGATTCTTATGCGAAGGGATATAGCGTATATTATTATTTCAATATAGATTTTCGGCTCAGATACAACTTTATCTGGGTTTGATTTTAATTTTGTAAAAACCTTAAGACTCTTTGATATAATTTCTAGAGAATAACGGACATGTTTCTTTTTAAATAAAATCAACCCTGCAGATGTGCCACAGATAAGCTAGAGGTGGTGTTTTTGAAGTAAAGACATTTTAATAAATTATATCGACGTTGGAATTTCGTATAATTCAAATTACAATACAAATAAATAGTACTTCAGTTAGTGTCTCTGGAATAGACGTCAAGGGTTTAATCGAATTTTACGCAACTAAAATCGCAAACCACCCGAAGTCGTATAAATTTATCGAAGCGTAAAATCTCCCAAGTTATAACATTGTTTCTTTTTTTTACTACTTTGAGCGCCGTCTTCGCGAAATGAAGTGAATAGCGCTTATAGTATTTTACTTAAAATGTATAACAACACCAAACGACATTTTTAATAGGGTTTCACGGTGAACATTATCGCGATGTGGCAAACGCCATTGAGTTAAATAAATACAATACGTCTTATAACGTATAGCGAATTGGAAATTTGTAATATTGGACCAACGAAAAAAATAGGTAACAGGTGACTTTTACTGTTTCTTTAAAACTATATCCCATATTGTATAGGCATCAAGTAATTTATGGCGGAAGTTAGTGTATTTCATTTAAATACGTTTTAATTTTTAAGAAAAAATATTTCACCATAGTTATTTTATTTTATGTAACTAAATAAATTACCGTCATATCCACAGATGAACAGAGAAATATTGCCGTCCATGATTAAAAGAAATAGCGGACACATCGTAGCCATGTCTTCGTTGTCTTCGAGAGCCGGTGTTCCTGGCATTAACACGTATACGGTTTCAAAATGGGGCCTCAATGGTAAATTTATTCAACTAGAAGATCGTCCCCTAAGTAGTTTAGGTTTTGATTTATTTTCAAATTTTTGAATATTTTCAATAACGCCAATGATTGATTTGTTTCGGGGACACCACGGAAATACGTCTAATTAATCCTAACCCCTACGAAGAAGTTAAAACGTTTTATTTTAATTCGTATTATATAAAAAATAAAAGGATTTATAGATTGTTAGAAATCATTTAAACTTATAAAAAAAAAATCGAAGATAACGTTTAATAATTCGTAATAAGGAAAATATATTACTTTTCAAGAACGACTTGTCGTTTTTTCGATATTGTTAAGTAATGGGTAGAAAACAGTGTGGAAGTAGCGCGAAGAAGATGATATTTAACGCAATATAATTTTATTGTATAACATATTATAACTGTAATTATATTTTCGAATTTTGATTAATTTTTGACGTATTTAATATTTACTAGTTATTCAGAAGCGTAAACGGTTTTTTTTTTAAAATTTTGGGTAATGGGTTAAAAAAGAATTTCGATTTTATTCTCGTTTTGAGTGTCGGATTAATGATTGATTTTGTTTTCTAATTTTAATATATTTTCATAGTCTTAGCTAAAATGTATAACGTTTAACACTTAAATATCGGCAATATGATATTAGATTTACGTAGACATTAATATAATAAAGATATAATTATATATAAATAGATAGAATTTTTGACCCATTATCATGTTTGAAATTATTTTTGGAACCTAACAGAATCGTTTAATTTATAAGTTTCAGTAAAATTTCAGATTTCGTTATTTTTTTTTTTAAAGAAATTTGAATATTCGTTGAACGTAAAAGTTATTAGAAATTAAAACGAGAAGCTTGACGAATCGGTATTTCCTTAATAGTCATCTTGTATTTTGACGAGTTATATGAGGAAATCGGTATACGATAAAGTCCACTACGGAGAATAAAACCGGGTCCATTGTTTTTCGAGACTTCATGTTTCGGACTTGAATACAATTTCAGAATTATAGTCCGTGTTTAAGAGTAGGATTTTTTTTTGTGTAGGCATGATGGAATCGTTGCACAACGAACTGAAGATATTCAATTCAGCGGTGAAGACTACGACTATAACGCCTTTCTTTGTGCAAACCAACCCTAAAGTCACTGCCAAATTGAACCTTAGGTACGAAACGATTAATCGTACGAGTTCGTTTAGTCGTTCTCATTTGCCGAACGTTGGCGTAACAAAACGATAAAACGTTGTTTAAATTACGTCTGTTTTATAGGTTCCCAGAAATACCGACAAATGTGGCCGGTGAAATGATGGTGAAAGGTATATTGGAAGAACAGAGAATATTTTCGGTCCCTGGGTACATTATGATGTTAGTGGAGTTCATCAGGTATGTGAAAAATTCATTTATAAAATTGTTCGGAAATTAGAAAAACAAATTATTTTTCAGATTGTTACCTGACAATTTGCAAAATTTCTTCAACGACATAAATTACATTGAAGTCATACCGGACGAGGGAACGGAACATATCATAAAGGAATACACTCGTGTCGTCAAGTGATAATAACGTACGTGTGCAATAATGATCTCTGATTGATCGTACTGAACAGTTGTTAAAACTCGACATTGTCAAATATGTTATAGGAATGTTTTTTTAAATTTCGCACCATATTACGTCCAATTTGAGTAATATTGCGCGAAATATTATATTCTAAATGTAAGTAACGTGTAATTTAGATTATAATTTCTTTCAATACCTTAGTAGTTTCTTATAATCGTATACTTTACGTCCTTACAAAAATTATAACATTTAGACTATGCCGTATTTCTATGTCGACATTATACTTGATATTATAGAATTATATCGTAATTTATAAATTAATCTTTGACTGCAATTATAATATTTATTTATAAACGAATACTATTATAAAATACATTTTGTTAACTTATTTTTATATACGCACTGACTTAGACTTATGCGTTTAGCACAACAATCGCATTAATGAGAACTTTATACGTTTATAGTGACAAAAATAAGGAAATAATTATATATTAAGTTATCGACAGTTGTTGTAGTGGATTGTTGTACGCAATAAGTACAGAGGTTAAATCTAAGATGGACAAGTTAATAAAAAGAAGTTGAACCGACATTACGGAGAATCCATTACATTTACTAGATTTTATATACTGAACAAATGTTTAGAAATGTAAAAATTAATATCTTTATTAAATACAATTTTAATTACAATTCGAAAATCAATTTTAAATACAAATTTGTTTTATGTACACGGAGGCTGGACGCGAATATCCGGATATACTTAAATAACATAGTTTTACGCAAATATTAAAAAACACAAAGTAAAATTATTATAAGCGAATATTTACGTTTATTAGGTATTAAAATAAGTATTATTTATAATAGTAAACGATCTAGGAATTTAATATGGACATTTGTTACATCGTTTATTTAGTAATTGTTCAATGCTGTTAATGACTCATTGTCTTGTTATAAATATAAATAAATTCATTACACGATATATATATATATATATATATATATATATATATATATATAAAATGCGCAAAAAGTTGAACTG
>JAIPRN010002341.1:0-31799 GCA_025469175.1 Geopemphigus sp. TES_GeoC_2020
TACAAACACACACTCGTGCGTCACACCTCGACTCGCGTATATATATATACATATTTGAAAAGGACGTCGAGTGAAAACATTGTTAACGCGCAGATTTCACTCCATACGCGTGTAGATACAGGCGGGCGTGTGCACACACATATATATACGCTAGCGCAACAATAATATGTGATATTATTTCCCGCGCGTAGCTATATTATAAATTCTACGGAAACGCCGGACGGGATGGTGGGCGAGTGTGTGACGTCGTCGAGTGCGGGAGGGTGGTTTAATAATTTATCTGCCGTATATGTACGCGCGTAATGGCGGTGTCAACCCGCGGGAGAGGAACGACGGTGTGTGCGCGCGCGCGCGCGCGTACGGCGTATTTAAACGCGGCGGTTGTTTTCTCGGGCGACCCCGGTCGCGGGAAAACCCGACGAGCTCGGGGACGAAAACGGCGGGAAAACGCGACGAACAAAATAAATAAATACTCGGCGAGAGTAATACGCACGCACACGCGGGCACACGTACGGTTTTCGTTTATTTTTTTCCTAACGTACTTTTAGCGCCGCGGCGCTGGGTCACCTCGGCCGGCACCGAAATCGATTCCCCCCCCCCCCCGGGCGGGTCACCCGGCGCGCCTACGGTTTTTATTAATGTTGCGCGCGCGAGTTTTTATCCTCGTTGTTGTTGTTGTTATTATTGCCGGACGGCGGCAAAACGAAAAGATTTAACGGGCGTAATATCCGATATAATAACGGGCGCCCGCTTTTTTAGGGCATATATACGGTGCAGGAAAGGGTGGAAAGTTTTTCGGTCCTACGTACATTTCAATCGTCGCGACTTTTCGTTTACGACCGAAGATTTAAAGGGCGGCGTGATTCGTGCAAATCAACGGAGGAGAATCGTCGGGGCGCGATCAACGCGATGAGAACTATTGTTTCGCACGATCCGTGTACGGGTCCCGTTCGGTCGGATTGCCGGTCGTTCGTTTACCACGGATTTGTCGACCATTCGCGGCCCGTCAATCCGTACGCGCGCAGGCTTTACGCGTTCGCGAACTTCGAAAAATCGTGGCGAATAAACGGTCGTCGCCCGTCCGACGCGACGGTTTCGCCGCTAATTTCCGCCGACGTTTACGCGAAATAGCGTTTTACAACAATTGTACAACGACGATCGTAAAACTGCGACCATAGTTACGGTACGTTCCGTTGTACGGTATGTAGAGAGACAACGCCGTTACTTGAAATTCCGTCGATTTATATTATCGTAGTTCGTACGAAGAAAAATGTCCGTTTCGACGTTCAAACGTATTCACCGTTTGGAAAACGACTCGAATTCGCGGCGTACGCCGACCCATCACTCGTTTCGAGCCTTCCGGCGGTTTTCATAAATTTGTCGACGTCGTTATACCGCACGACGGTTATCCGAATAATTTTCTTCCGGGGAGCTATAGAAACGGTTCCCTAGTTTCGCCGAATGTATTTTCTTTCGTCCGACGTTATTAAGCCAGACAAACGAAATAAATAGGACGGAGAAAAAAATCTCGAATTCGATTACGCGCGTTCCGGAAGGCTGGCGGTGGCGGCGGGGGGGGTGCGAAAGTGTTTCCGCAGTTCCCGTAGGGTAAGTGTGTCAAACGAATTTCGTAAACCGTCAAACAAATTACGGGCAAATTATTATTGGACGCTACCGAAGGCCCCGAACACGGTGGATGGGCCGCGCGGTGTTTGGCGAAACGTACGTTGGAAATTGCCGGATAATCGGATAAAACGATTGCCCGATACGGACACGTTTTTCGCGTAATTCGTCCGTACCGCGAGAAACCGTTTCCGACGGTTTTCGTACCGGAGCTCGCGAATAGTTCTAACGTATTTTACGTTCGCCATTTGGATCACACTAGCGGGTCGTCGATGCCCACGGTTTGTTTTCCGACGGCGGTCCCGCGATGGTTAGACGACAAATTTATTGCCCAATCTCTAGCGTATAAACAATTTCATTAATACCGCCCGGGGCTTATGTACAGATTAATAACATTGTCCCGAACGCGACCGAAGCGAGTTAATTCGATTTGTTCCCGTCTTCGTAGAGTCGTCTTTCGCCACGACGTGTTGCGTTACGAGAAGACGAACGGAATCTGTCAACGCTATATATAGATATTTAGAGAGAGAAAGAGAGAGAGAGAGTGATGGAGAGTATAAGCGCCGTAACACCGGGACGGGACGTGATGAGGCGTACGCACGAAGGTTTAAATACTCGCTTTATGGGCGTGTGCTATACACGACGGTATATACGCAATCGTAGTAACGTATACACGTATTTGAAAACTATATCGAGATTCTTAGTACGCTTAAAAATTATTAATCCTAAAGACCGAGAATATAATAATATTAAGGAAATATTATTTCGAAACGTGACTATATATATATATATATACACGCGCGTATAAATCGATCGCGTTGCAAAGTCGCGATATTCCGTTGGTTCGCTATTTCCCCACGCACATAAAAATCGACCGTCGTACGAGTTTAAAATGCGCGAACGAAAATTAGATCCCGGCGGCCCGTGGCGTAACGTCAGTCAGTCTACTTTGTTCCCGTCCGGTTATCTAAACGGGCGACAATTTCGACGTGCACCGTTTCCCGCGCTCTCGACCGTCGGTAGTTGCCCGAATTCCGAATAATCGCGAAAACTCGCGACGCGAAATTCGGTTTGTATTATTATATCGCGAACGCCGTGTACGAGGACGCGGGGGGCACGCACTCGCGCGAATAGCGTTTCGAGCCTATTCGTTAAATAGCGATAAAATTGTTCGCGTAATACGAACGTCCGTTTCGAACAATAGGCGTTCACGTTAGATATATATATATATATACACACGTGTGTGTGTGTGTGTGTAGAAAAAACGACGACGCGACGTACACAAAACTGTATAGTGAAAGGCGAACGTAAATACGCGCAGAAAAACGTTAATCGCGGCGTAAATGGGAAAAAAAGAATTAAGCCGACTATGAAAAAACGTACACGAGGAACGTCTTATTTACGCGTAAAATACGCGCATAATAAAATCGTACACGAACCGTACACGTTCGCCCAGTAAATGCATTTTTTCCTCTCCGACCGGTACACAATGCGCGGTGTTTAACGGGCATCGTGTTCCGTACCTAAAAGTATACGTGTACTTACAACTCGACGGAGGTAACACGCGTGAATAAAGGACGCGTACTACACACGGACAGGGATTAATCCAAACAGGGAATAATGCTAATTCGAAAAGGGTTAAGCCAACAAGGTCAGATACGCGCGTATATATTATTTTCGTTGCCGAGCGGACGCCAGCGTGAATACACGAAAAACAAAAACACAAACCGGAACGTAAAAAAGAAAAACGCTCGTTAATTGAACGCCGCGGCTTTAAACGTTATAATCTCGTGTAGGGGAAAACACGCGCTCCCGCGTTACGTAGGGTAGATTCTCAAAACCGTGTACACACGGGACGATAACTAGGTTAGCAGTCGGTGGTTGTGCTCAACCATTTTCGAAAAATACTTAGGCTTTCTCGTTTTCGATTTTTGGTTCGAACGGCCCTTATTCTTTGGGCGTGGAATTCGGCCGAGGGACGCGAACATCGTCGAGAACGTTTCTAGGGGAACGGTACCGTTAATCACTAGGCGCGCTCGGTAATTATTTATCGATTAATAATTCCAACCGGCTCTACTGATGCCGCGGCCAACGTTTACGTCTAATACGTAGCGAATCGTAATATTATTCCGGGGCTCCGAAACCGTTTCGTCGGCAAGGGTCCCGGAGATCTTTAAGCGTTTAAAAGACGGTTAGTAAAACTACGATTCGCGACGCGCGAAAAGACGAAAATCGGGAGACAACCTGGCGGCTTTTCGCGGGAAAAACGCTCGAGCATTTCACCGGTATAAGTGGTTGGTTTTTCGTCGTTTTCCCAAAATATATTATCCGTTCGTCATTCAAACGTCTCGAGACCGTTGAATTTAGACGCCGTTAGGACTATTCGCGGGTCAATCGCTATAATAATATCGATCGTCGCTCTACACCTGATGTTGTCGGTTTTACGACGATATAAATAACACGTAATATATATTCGTGGGATATATATATATATATATGTATACGGGAGAGCGTTTAATTGTTTCTCTCGAGGAATGCGACGACGGCGAGACCGCGTAGAGATGTTCCAGCGTTAGAATTCCATTTAAAATACAATCACGCAAACTATGTAGCGTTCGGCGTGGAGAAAATCGAATTGCCCAAAAGTAAAACGCGCACCGACCGAAGTCAATTCGAATAATATTCTACACATATATATATTGATTTCGATAGTAATAATAATAATAATAATAATGTATTATATGCGGCGCGGCGGCGGCAGTGAAAACAGTCGAAAAGCAACTGTTTAAGCGTTTGTAAAAGCGACGAAACTTCAAAAGATCGGAAAGACTTTTGAAAATTATTTATTTGTACGCGACGCGAATTCTTCAGAGCCGCGGCGATATTTCAGATTCCGAGCGGAGTCGCGAGGGAGCTATTGGCCTTTACGTACAACGACGTATACGCGTGCGCGTTTTTTTTTTTTCAGAAAACACTTTTTGGGGTTGTAAAAGTGCTTTAAAAGTTTCACACGACCTCTTTCTCTCCCTTTCTTTCTCTAATACACACACACACACACACACACACACACGGTTCGAGAAATTGGGCACAGACGGCGTACTTTGGAGAGGCCATTTTTGTAATATTCCGGATGGTTTTCGGGAAAATCGCGGCGAACGACCGTACCCAGAAAACCTCGCGAAATTTACGATAAAACACGAAACGGAAAACAAAAGAAAGGAACACGCGCGCCCGTAAATAAACGAAACCGTACCGGCGTTTCCCGAATAATTACGATTTTCGTTCGATCGTTATCGTCGACCAAGGCCGCCGTCGGCAACCCGGTTACGTCGATGAACCACGGTAAACGCGAGCGTTTATACGCGTCGGTAACCGCGCCGACTAATCGTCCGTTCGTACCTTTTGGGCGACGAACACTTCGTACAGAGCGCACACCCCGGCCATGGTGATCCCTTGTTCCTTGCACAGCATGGCCACGCTCAGGCACGCCGCGGAGAGCGTTATGGGCTTCCATCCTGGAAACACACACACAATCGTGCGATTATTCACGGGCGATTAACTCGGCCGGCCGATAGGGAGGCACCGGCGATCGCTCTCGTTTATCGGAGAACGGGCCGTATAAAATACGCGGCGCACTTGCCGGAATGTCTTTTCCTCTTGGTCGCTTCCGCGTACGACAGATACGCGGACAAATAGAACACGGACGACAGCATTTCCGCCCGTCCCACCACACCGGTCACCTGAAACAACGACAGGTCCCGTGTAAGTATCCGCGGTACGGTAGCCGAGACACGTGTACGGCCTGGGCTTCTTGCGCATACCCAGCGCGCGTCAACGTAAGCGAAACCCACGCGGGTTCATAGGCCATTCAACGACGGGACGCAACGACGGTTACGAAATAATTAGGCGGAACAATAGTCGCGGCGCGTGCGCCCGTGTTCGCGGATAATTTCGTTAAGTATTTCGTTTTTCGGTAAACCAAAAAAAAATTTACATTTTCTTATAACCAGTGGCGGTTTTTTTTTTTGTGTTCGCCGCTTTCGTTCTCGTATACGGTAGTACCTAATGTCATTGTCCATTACATTGTTCGTAGTACACACATGTGTATATATATATATACATACGTATATAGTTTGGTCGGCCGGTCGTTTGCTAATGACCCGACCGGGCACGTTAAATGACAATTAGTTTGGATCGCGTGTCCTTCGCGTCTCATAATCGGAAGAACAAAGCGGAATTATAATGATCTTCCGCAATTTAGTATAACATGTCTGTAATTGTTACGCTAAACTACTCGCGCCGACCTATTTAATGCCGGCCGGCTGGGTAGTAGTTCCCCCGCGCTCCGCGCCCCGCCGTAGTAACGTAACGAGTTTTAATTACAAACGCGCCCGCTCGCCCGCTTATTGCGTAAAAACCATACGATATCGTCCCCGCGATTGTATCCGCGAAACGAAAACTACCCGCCGTTTCTCCGCCCGCGAACAAAAACGCGCGCGTCCCGAAATCGGACCGACGCCGTAAAATTCGGGACGCCCGGTGGCTCTCGCTCAATCCACCCACCCCAACCCTCTCGTTGTAGGACCGTAGTAAACGTTACGGACGGGCGTAATCCGAGGCCCGAATGTGTTGTCTAACCGTCGGCGTTTACGCCGATTGTAAAATATAATATTAGCGTCCGCGCACCCAACTTATTGCCTACGGCGATAGTCGAAACGTATTCGAGTATAGTCTGTTCCGTTGGAAGCGTTCCGCGCAACGCCGTCGGTATTAAGCGTAACAATATAACGTTACTTTAGTAAACGAAAAAAACCGTGGATACAATAATTTTACCGAAAAAATTAACCCCTAGCGGTTTTATACGGTTACGTAAAACGTCGAATTTAAAGCTCGAGCAATTAACACGCGTTTAAATACACGCTCAAAGACATTTAAACGGTTCCGATCCGTAAAAAAACGTTTTATACGCTTAAACGTGTCGATGGCGATTAAACAGAAATCGGTAAAACACTACGTTTTCGTCGTTTCCTTTATACGATTTATTATATATATATATATTATCGCGCGTTTATCATCCGATTCTAATATTAAACGCAACATTAATGGCGTATGTAGTAAAAACCTTGTTAATGCGATATATTATACGGGCCGGCGTTATAACACGCGCGCGTTTTGTGACCGGTCTCCACGTAGTACATAGTAAATTTTAATATACTTAGCGATTTCGTGTTATAAAAACACGCGATACCGCGTAAAAACTTCGTTCCCCCTCCAATATTAACGCGAGTTTATACTTTATATATTTTTTTTTTGTTTAGTAAAAGTCTCTTACGCGAAACGTAATATAAAAAATAAAAGGATTTTGTTTCGAAAATGAACGATCGTTACGCCGAATATAAAATATATTTATATATATATGTGCGTGCGCGCGCGTAGCTTAACAACCGAGTGTATAGTAAAGTGGGTTTTTAGCGGACGAGTGCGGGGAAAAATAGCAAAAGTAAAAGAAAATTCAACAGTTGTTTATGCACGTTACGCGCGCAAATAGAATTTTCGTTTTGGTATCGGAAATAGTTTCGAACGCTTTTGTAGCTCTAATACGCGCGGTGCGTATAGAGGATTCGTCGTTTTCGATTGCGTACGAACAGTCCGGTTCGAACGAAATACAAATTACGAACGAAAACGGATGTTTTTTCGGGGCCAGGGAAGGCGCGAAAATTGACGTTTTTCGAAAAAACGGCCAACGAAAACCGTTATAAAATGGGGTTTTCGCGCGAATAAACAACGACATTGTTCCGACAGTCGTTAAGTTCGAGTTACTAATTTGTGTAAAAGTATCCAATTTAATTTACATTCACGACGATACGTATAGGTAACTTCAAACGTTAGTGTACCGTTCAAAGTGTTTGGTAACGATATAATGTATCGAATACAATTTACGGGGGAGGTTAGAAGATCGTATTTCGATTTTGCGCCATTTCCGTTTTCGAAAACGTTAATTAGACAATTTTCACCGTTAACTAAGTTACTTTTTTAAAGTCAATATTTAACCTTTGAAGTTAAAACGAAAAATGTAAGTAACTTTTAATTTCACTTAACTCGTACTTTTTTATTTTGCCTTAAACTGATCAAATTAAAAACATTAGTTAACTCGTTCAGCTTTATCTCTCTCTCTCTATATATATATATATATGCAGTTTTAAATATATTAACGGATAGTTCGCGTACCGATGATTTATAGCGTGTGCGCGTTTTACACACTCGTCAATAACGCGTAGATATATATACACAGGCGTCGGGGGGCCCGCAGGGTGGCGACAGGCACAAATGAATTCACAAAAGGTTCACCGCTCGCGAACAGAGCTCTATTGACTTTACCTTTGTTCTGTCAATCATATGTTGTGGACGGGGGAACAACATTGGAGAAAGAATTCGGGAAATATCGATTCGAAACGGTGTTCTTTTTTCTTTTTGTTTTTATTTGCCATTTCTCGAGTACTCGCATTCGTTTATGACGCGAATCGTGTGTGTGTGTGTGTGGTGCCGGAAGCACTCGAAAACGATGGGCGGGACGACGATAACTTACAATTATCGTAGGCGATCGTAAATTCGATTCGTGTAGATGAGTGATAGTATTGTACGAGCTGTGTACAACGGAAGCCCGGACGCGGTTCGTTACAAATTACACGTATTAAAGTCACGGAGTTCGGTCGCCTTCAAAGCACCGTCTTTAGAAGAACACAGCGCTCCCGTCGGCCCGGAATACAAACGTTGGTAGAAAAGCCGCCCCGTGCTCTCTCCAAAGCCGTGGCCCTAAGCGGCATTTCGAACGGTACTCGTTAACGCACTCGAACGTCTATCGAATAAAAAAAAAAAAATAACTACGTCACGGTGCCGGGTGGTTGGTGCTGGTGGGGAGGGCAAGCGAAGCGAATATCGGAGACGCCGAAAATTTTCGTACGGAAATGGCCGAACGGGAAGGCCGTACACGTGCACACCACGACGACTTTTTTAGTCCGTCGCTACGAGTTTAGTTCAAAACGTTTCCGATTCGCGTCTACAGGAGCGTCGGACGCGCCAAATGTATTAGCTACTTCTTTCACTCGGCGATCGTTTTAAGAGTTTCTTCCGATCCGAACGTCTTATCACGCCGAAGGGTGTGTCCGGACGTGTTCATTCTCGGTTCGGCCTAAACGTTCGGCCAGTCTCAAAAGCCAACATAATGGCGACTCAAAAGTTTCCGTAGCGCTTGCGTCCGTTTCAAAACGAAATTGAATACGTACACCACCGTAAAACCGCGGTTATGTACGACGTATCTAGGGCGCGCACGTCTCGCAGTTGTCGACTGATTTCCGGGCGATCGTTTAAAAATATTATCGGAAATTTCCCTACGACACTCCCCGGGATTCGTTCTCGATATACGTAACCGGTATCACCCGTTTCCGTGCGCCGGTCGCCATTGTCCCCGTGGGTATTTGACGACGAGCGCGCGCCGTCTCGCGACCGCGCGTACGAATATATTATTTTACGAACGAACTCGCGGATTTGTCGCCCTGTATGCGTGTGTATAATACTATGTGTAAAATAACGGCGCGAAGCGAAAAAAAAAACCGAAAACGAAATTATACGCAGTAACGATAAAAGGACAAACGATCTTTGTAAAAGCGTGACAGCGGGCTAAAGTTCCTCCTTTTAAATATTCAAATAACCGAGACAAAAACTTGCGTACGCGGTTGTACACTTATACGAAAAAAAAAACAACTTCCATTTTCAGCGTTTGTTTAATTATCGTTTACATGTATATATATATATGCGCGGGCGAGTGTGTGTACACCTTAAACGGGTCGGTGCGTTTTTTTGTGTACCCCGCGTGTCCTCGAAAAGGATCCCCGCGGACTTTCCTCCGAACTAACGACATTCCGCCCGTCGTTTATACATATATATATATATATGTGTACGTATTATTTATTAGTGTACGACGCCGCCACTCGGGTTGTGTTTGTGGAACACTCCGTTTTTCGCAACTAACAACTCAATTACACCTGTGCGCGCGCGCGCAGGAGGGAAAAAGGGTCCAACCAATTAATCTCCCCATCGAGAAACGGTAAAATCCGTATCTTTTGTCTTCGCCCGGGTGTTAATTTATTCGTCTCTCCCCTCGATCTCCCGGGCGGGATTAAAATACTCGCACGTATGACACGCCATACGAACATAGTTTTCGCGTCGGTCGTCGTGTTTTTAGGGTGATTCGTTTTTTTTTTTTTTTTATATATACTTATCACGAATCGCCGGCGATTAACCGTCGAGCGTCCGAACAAATTTTATTTTCGCGATTTTCTTCCCCTCGGTTTTCGAAATCTTTTTTGGAATATTTACGCACCACTTTCGAACGTACCCGTTTTCTCCTGCCCTTTATCTTCTCCGTAAACGTTCGATTCTCAAACGGCGACCTATTTTTATAATAACGAAAACGTTTTTTTCATTTTTATTCCCAATATTCCGCTCACGAATAATTATCGTTTAAACGTTTGGCCATCAAATGGGTAAACTTTTAACGTAATCTGCACCCTTTTCGACATCGCCGTGTACCAAATTTAACTACCGATTATACGGAAAATGTTCGTCGGATATCGAAAGTCGTATTTCCTCTAAGAATTTTTAAGTAAAAATCACGGATCGCCATTTCGAAATTAAGAACCCCCGAATAATTATGACGCGTAAGGGACGACCGTAGGAGGAATAAGGAACGAAAATTCTTCATATTTGCCGGGACATCCCTATACTTCGTAATAATCGTAATCGTCACCCTGTATATTTAATATTGTCGGGACTAGGGATTTGTAGTAAAGTTACAGCGGCGATTACTGCAGCAGTAGTAGCAGCGGCGTAGTTTTGTAACTATTTTTCCGTGCAATAGAACGTAAAAGGGGAAGAAAAGTCGTATTAACTACTTTTTCGCACATCTTATATAATATCAGAGCGTGTAACGGTATAAAACTTTAGAAAAAGCGAAAAAAAAATTAATTATCGTCCATCGAAGTGTGTCGTTGACATTGAACGCTTAAATGATTCGACGCAAGCACACACACACACACACACACACACACACACACACACACACACACACACACACACACACACACTGGCGTTGTGACACGGTCTTTAGATATTTCAATTTCGTATATATATTGTTTACGTCGAACGATGTAGAACTGTCGTAAACATTCGTTTTTGTTTAATTTGTTCGTTTATTTCGTATATTGGTTTATACTCAACGTTATATAGCGGCCGCGTTAGATCGAGGGCGAAGTTAAATAAAAATCGGGCTGGAAATATCGGGTGTTTCGGTTCGGTTACGCAATAGGATGTAACAGGTACGATAAGACGTGATTAGATGAAACGAAAAGTGACGACGGACCTTTGGTGCGATAAAAAAAGCGCGCCGTTACGAGTAAAAGAAAATGCGTATAAACGGGTAATTCGCGGCCAGCCAATATATATATATATATGGTTGTTGAACTAAAGGGACGAAAAGGAAATAGAAAGAGCAAAAGTGGAAGTGATGGATGCTTGGGTTAATAGGTCAAATAGAATTCGGAATAAATATATACTTAAGGAAGGGATAGTTGGCCGATTGCGTACTTAGCTGGATAAATGTGAGAACAGGCCGAGCGATGGTTTGGGCATTTTTGTAAAAGACAGACGGGACAAAATTCGGGATTCAAACGTGTACGAACCACGGGCGAACGACCGTATAAATTTCATAAATCGAAGGATGGGACGAAGTCTTTCCCTAGCGGCGAAAACGTTTATAACGCGGGGACTACGAACGTACAAACCTCCGGAATTCGGATACGGGCAAGCGTGACAAATTACTAACGGTCCAAGGCGCCGGGTTTCATTTCGATGTTTGAAGGTGAACCGTCAGAGACCGATAATTTAGCGAATACGGTAAGTGGGTTAGTAAGTAAGTAAGTTGGCAAGTGAGTCGTGGAACGAATAGAGGAGGTTAAGTAGGCCGGAGAAAACCAACGAATAGAGTTATCGACAACGCGTTAGTGAATTTGATAACGAGTTGATTATGGATAAGGACATGTGGCGGGCGACATATAGCCGTGATACTCTTTTACATAGGGTGGTAGAGGCGAAGAGAAAGACGAATATTACGGGGGGATATACGCGCGCTACGGTAATAATATTACGCTAAACGACGTCGTACGTTTTACGGTTCCGTACGGATAGTTTTTTCGGACATTTTTTTTTTTAATCACGAAAATAGAGCCCTTCAAGTATTTCGCGCGCGGGTTTTACGTTCATTCTCGTATATAGTAGTTCTACGTGTAATTGTACGATTCGAGGGGACGGGCGTAGTGGCGTTTTGTAAATGAATACGCGGGAAGACCCGACGGCAAGACAATGCCGGCTAGATTTCCGTCAAATTATACGCGTACGCGGTAAACCGTCGAGAATTAACGCCGGGAAGCGAAGCAGTACCTAAAAACCGTGTAGCGACATTCGTAAAAAAACGACCTTCGGAAATTTGTTTTGGCGGTATTGCGTACGTTACGAAAACGGGACGCGAACATTTTCGTAACATCGATTTACAATTACGGCCGTGTAATAAGACGACGTTTTATTTACGAAATTGTATCGGTAACGTTTTGTATTTAACGGCGTACGCGAAAAACTTCGTGAAAATCCACCGATATATGGACGGACGAAAGCCGTTTTGGCTATTGACCGACCGCGACGTCTTCAGGCGTCTACAAAAATGTTGATCATTGTCGACGAATCGTAATTCGATATTATCGATTACGCAAATATACAATAAAAACGTCCGACTAAAACGGCGCGAACTATGCGCGTGTAACGCTTAAAAATTACAACAGAGATTCTATTCGAAAATGTATAAGTATATATAAAATGTATTCCACGTATATCGTTCATACAATGTCGTACAAAGTCAGTGGTTCTAAAAACGTTCGAATTTATGGAGAACGCGCACGAAAACGAATCGTTCGTAGAATATACGTACAATAACGCGACGCGATTATCGCTCGAGCGTTAAACAATTGTTTACGTTCGAGTTTCGTTTCGAAAACGGACGGTTCGGCGATTTTCATATTGATTCGATAACGGTAAATGTATTACGACGCGAAGAAAAACCGACTCGAGACCGCCGTTCGTATTCCCAAACGGCCATCTGCTGTACGGGGCTACATTGGGGTCGGTCCGTGTACCACTGATTAAGAACCCCTGTCTTCACAATATATTCAAATTTCGAAACGCGGTTTATTGATCAAAAAAATAACGGAGCGCGTAAACCTACTCGGCGTTTATTTTTCGTCGGAATTCGTCTCAGCCGGCGCGAATAAATACAAAAAAAAATAATACCGTTATTTTCGACCGAACCGCCCGGGTCGGTCGGCGGATGCGTAAATGTTCGACGCGACCGGCCGGCGTAGGTTAAGTACAAATGTGCGGCGGGAATTTCAGCTTTCGGGATCGTCAAAAAAAAAAAAAAATCTCTCCCGTTCGCGCGTGTATCTGCGCGAAAACCCGGTAACCGGCTAACGGTTGGCTATATAAGAGGGACCGCCCGATCAATATTATATTATTGTTGGTTACTCGGGCTTTCGTACTTACGCATATATATATACAGGGCGTTATTATGCAAAAGGCTAATAAAAACAATATTAAAACACTCCCTGCCGACTTCGGGGTAAGGTTTTTTTTTTTCGTCGCGTTTATTTCGTTTTATTTTAAAACCGAGACCCTCGACACGCAACTGGTGAAGGCGCGCGAGCCTATTATATTTTGTTCAGGACGCGCTCGAAGCGTATCCTGCCCTCCACAACGCCCCCATACTCGCAAAACCGAACAGCGGCGCGTCGTATATGCAAATCGACTGCCCTTTTATATGTATATACACGTCACGGGGACGCAGATGTTCGCACGTGTTCGTATATTTTTACGTAACGTCCGTCACACGGCGAAGGCGTCGTTCCGTTTTTGTTTTTTTTTTATATATATACGCGAATTCACACTAACCGCGTTACGTAAGCGTGTGCAGGTTACGTCGACATTATCCGGTCAAGGTTTTTATTGTGACGAGTTTTTTAGATTTCACCCGGGTAATGTATAAACGCATCAATATACTACGCGTGATGGATTGGAAGAGGTAGGTAATATAACGACGAAACTACGTAAACATTGTTCGAGCGAGTAATTTTCGGTATTTTCGAAATACCGTATCACGAAAACAAAAAACGTACTCGTTGCCGGCGGTCAAAAAAACCGCGCGCCCGAACACGCGTTGAGAAAATTAACGTTTTATTGTATTACGCGGACTATTTCGTCGGGTTTTTTGTCTGTTTTTGTTCGTCGCGTAAAATTGTAGGATCGTAGAATGCCGTCTTATTTTTTCCTATTTCGCCTCCAAGTACTCAATGAATACGGAACCGCGTCGTCGCTCCGAATACACCGCGGACAGTGGTCGGTATTTTATCGGCGTCCAAAGCGTTCGGTCCGCGTTAACATATTGCGCGTTTTCTCTCGACGAACACATCCGCGTGTGCCCGAAAACGTATTAATTTCGGAAATTAAAAACGCGGTTCTCGCCGGGTTATCGTAAATATGGTCCGAACGTTAACGACGGTCGTTACTCCGTAGTAACGAAATTAGCGACGAACGACGTTAATAACAACGACGACTTTTAAACATTTAAACGGTAAACCGGAATCGGCGATCAAACACGATTATCGTTCTGCCGTACGAACGTCGCGAATTTCGAACGTTTATTCGCGTTTTACCAATATCGTGTAATATATACACGCGCTCGACACGATCGATATATATATATATAATTTCGGTTAGTTTTAATTAAGTCGATCTAGGGGAAATAATTTAGCGGAAATTTTACGTTTGAACTCGGTCGGAACGTACCGCGTTCGTACGTACAAAGTCGGACTTTATTTTATTCCGCGTATTATGCGTGTACACATACACCGGGCCCGAGTACACGGAGAGCACGTCGGCCATATATCGGGTACATAAAATGTATCGGCAGCCGCTATAATACACGAAACGTTTACGACTCGTAAATATCTATTTTTATTTTTTTTTATTTTTTTTTACGGCGGGTACGCGACGATAATTTACGCATTTGCGGTGTTCGATTATCGTTCGGGTTAAGCGAATATTGTTTTCGAGAGTCGGAATAATTTTGAAAAAAATTGAACGAACCGCGCGCGTTCAATCACTAAACATAACGGGACGCGTTACTGGACGGTCGACGGCTATAATAATAGACTTCGGGCGGTACGTTCAAGTGGTTCAGAACGCCGATTTGTTTATTACGAATAATCGCGTTCGTCTCTCGAATAATCGATACGAAAAACTATTTTCGGAAATATACGCGTCGAAACGATGGAACGTGACAAAGTTGAAATTGAATCGATTAATTTTATACGGATATACGCGATAATATTATTTTTTTTTTGAAGCTTAGTATAATCGAATACGTAATTAACGATAAGTTAAATATACATTTCGCGTCTTAATCGTTATTTCGTTAGATTCGTCGAAAAGCCGTTATAATTGTAAATAAATAAGTATATATATTTATAACCGGATTCGGAATCAAATTAAATAGTCGATTACGTTTAATAGGACGTTAAATACTGTTTACATAATACGGTATGTTCGTGTATTACAACGGCGATCTGAAATCCGATTTTTTTTTTACGTTTTTTGTTTGTTCGGTTTTTTTTATAAAAAAAAAAATTACAATCGATTTTGTACGACTTCCGTGGCTTACGCGCATAATAAATACGCGCGCGTATGTAAATACGGTCGAACGGTACTTACGGCCTCGGTGTGTATAGGGTGAACAGCGAAAAGCACGGCAGCCATAAAACTAGTGAACTCGGACGACAGTATGGTGTGACAGACCCTGAAAACGAAATTAAAAACGTATAGGCGAACCGTACGTAAATACGTCGGGTTATATGGCGCGTTTATTATTTACCAAAAGCCAGAGAACATATTAACCGGGATAGTGGGGCGAACCACCACGCGTATACTTTCGTATGAAAAAAAAAAAACAGTAACGAGAACATCGAGATACGGGTAAAAAAATATTCGGCGTAAAAGATTTATCGTATTTGGATAATAAACGCTATTCGCAGCGTACGCGTCCGAATATATATATATATATACACACCTTCGTCGTAACGATATCGTTTCCAATAACGTTTCCCCTTCCTCCGCCCCCGGCAATAAACAAAATATAAACACGCGAGCCTTGCGCGACGGCACTTTTTCCGGGTGGCGACAAATTCGTAACGGAATTTTTCATCGAACTAATTTTCGTAATACGAAATAAACGAACGAAACACAAGAAACGCTACACGAACGTACACGTTCCGGTAGCGCGTTATTCGATAACGGGGGAAATTTGAATAATAACGCTCGACGCCGAACGTTTATGTGTTTGAAGAAATCGTCGTTTCTTGGCACGGTTAAGTTTCCGGTCATATTGATCAAACGGTTCGAATCGACAGTAATTATTGCGGCGATAATTGACTGTTCTTCCGCAAACGGTCGGTCGCCTTAACGTTAACACGCGCGGAAAGTGATTGGAACACGAGGACGGATAAATCAAATTCGTCGGTGTTCATTAACGACGTCGAAACGAAAGTAAACGACGCGTCGACTCCGAAGATTTAGTGGAACGTAAACGAGTTTACGTTAATTCGAATAAAACGAAATTCGTGATTTCTTACGCTCGTAAAAATTATTTTCGAAAAACTTACGCGATAAAAACAGGCGGCGAATGTGTACGTACCTATTGCGGTACAATAAGAAGAGTACGTCCAGGTACATAAACGATACCCACATATTATACATACGCGAGTAACTCTATACGAGTAAACGACGAAGTTTTGACGTTTTGAACGTGAAAAAATAGATTCGTCCAGTATACGCATATACTTAATATTTTAATACGCGAAAAGGGAAAAATAAAGGAAAAGTTTGGTTTTTTGTGAGAATATTTAAATTATCCGTCAACTTGGTTCGTTTCTCAGTGGGTATATCTCAACACACACACACACACACACACACACACACACACACACACACACATATATATATATATATATATACGTTGTTGAAAAGTCAATACTCGACTACGGAAGAAAAAACTCTCCTCCAACTAAAAGAATAAATAAAACATAATATTGTAACAATACGCGTATAGACAAAGTATATATATATATATATGTTTTATTTATAAGATTGGTTTAGTGTTTGGACATAGTGTAAAATCAAACTAACATAAAAAAGTTTGAACAAAACAGGAAAATCGAAAATTAAAACGTTATATTTTTTCTTTTTCAATCGAGTCTTCAAATAATAATAAAATTCCTATTGATCAATAATATCGATATAACTATCTGTTTATTATATTGTATCGATAATTTCGCGTATATATACACATACACACCAACGCATACCCAGAATTGAAATTATATATTAAAATCAAACACGAAAAATTGTTTTTTATTACGAATGCGTGTAGGACTTTGAATATGGATTATTAATCAAATATAGTTCTATTTATAGAATGAGACTGAAATTACACACACACACACACACACACACACACACACACATATATAATACCGTTTATTGGATTTAATTAATTCCTTTGAACGTAGCGTATAAGTACATAATCTAACCGTACATATAGTTTAATTTATAATCAGCCATAAGCTCATTTTAATAATAATATACCTCTATATAAATTTTAAATACAATTTATTATATTATAATTTATGCGACTTCGTTCTAGCAGTCAAAGAATCCTCAAAGTTCATTTCCTGCCGTACTTTTCGAATACATATATACTATACATAAGCGGTACTATATTGAGTCCAGATGAAAACCTATATTATAGCCTACAAAGGATATATATATATATCCGAGTATAAATTGTCGTCACAGGATAATAGTTCCGTATTTGAAAAGGAAGGCTCTTTTTGTCCATATTAAAGTGAATTCTTTATTGTAATACTTATAATATAAGCGAAGGATTGGCGGGGCGTGTGGGAGTAGGTTTGAACGGATCGATTAAAACGTGTGCGAAACGCAGTCGAAAAAAAAATATACGGACAAAAGAAAGGGAAAGTAACCCCTTAAAAAAATGGACGCGCGACAGAAGGGAGGTAATAATTTTCCGGGTACAATGGTTCTGTGCGCCAGCTGCCGTAAATAATACATGCGAACTCGACGGTATATTATATATATATATATATTGTACAATATTAAAAGTTATTTGCTCATCAACGTAGAACAATGTTGAAGAGTTATAAAAGTTAAGTAAATTAGAACTCTACGAAACTTTCCTTTTAGTGTTATGCGTATATATATATATGTTTATTATATGGGAACGTGAATAAGAGTGCGGGACATCGTTTAACGTTAATAATGTTACATTATATATATATAATATTGTCGGCTCAAAGTTGTTCGATTATTTTTACCTGTACACTATAGCGACCGATCAATTACGCGTTGTTTATAAATATATAATCGTACGAGCGTAACACGCGAAACGTAGTTTTATTCTTGGCCGCGATAATTATAATAATAAATCGAATTATGCAGATGGGTACCTACCACCCCTCCCACCCCATCCCCCCGTTTGAATAAGTCGAAAATTTTCGTAGGGGTGGGCGAAAATGTCCGTTTGATATAAACATACGCCCACTCCTCTCGATTAACCCGTATCGTCAAAATAATTATAAGTACGAACATTAAGTTATAGTCAAAGTCAAATCCGCCTTATTCTCTTTAATAAATAGGCGTAGGCGAGCGGAATAAAAATAATCGCCGGCCACTCCCGTTTGAAACGCGCGTGTCATACACACGCGCGCGCGGACGTTATTATTATTATCGATCGGAATTAAAAACGAAAATAAGCCGAAAAACGCGTTTACGATTAACGAAATTGATAACTAAAAACTTTTCGTTTATACACTTTAGATAGTAATCGAATTACGAGCAAATTAAAAGTAACGCGGCAAACGACAAAATCACCGCTACGCGGTTCGTGAAACGTAGCGTTCGGATTAAATTTATAGTTAAAACTCTTCGTTGAAAGATCCGAGGAAAAAATTAATTTTTCGAGGGCGTCGCGTAAAGCTTTCCCGAAAATATCGTCTCACGAGCGTTGTTACAATTGTTTTTAATCCGTCGCTACTCTTTGCCGGAAGATATATTACGAAAACTCCACGCGACAAACTAATAAATAGTTTTCAATAAATATTTATAGTTAAAATTTAATCTAATCACCGCGACGTTTGAACCGTGGCGACGTTACTACGTTGTCCGATAGATAGATGGACGACGATTAAAAACGCGTACGTGAAATTTCAATTTCAAGAAGAACGTTTAAATCTAGCGCGAATTTGTTTATTCGTTAACTCCTAGGTATACATAACGAATAACGTCCAAAAATTGTTAAAAAATGCCCGAGAAATTGTTACGAGTGTAGTCTATTCTCGGAACGTGTGTGTAGAACTCGCGAATCGTACCAAACGTTAAACAAAAGAAATATATAAGAGAGATCCACAAACATCACGTTAAATCTTTAACAAAAACATTTAGGTATATTTACATTTATTTTCGTCCGTAAGCGAGTTCCAGAAATTACTTATGTTTTTAACTTATATAGTATATATATATATGTACACGAACGACGAGTGAGTTGGAAATAAATGTAAAGTAAACATATACTATAAGGGAATTATATATATATAATAAGTGGGAGGGTTCTGTGTGCCGCTACTGTAGAGAAATTTGTCAAAACGATAAAGCGTGAGGATGACAGGGTACAAGTCTACGAATAAAAGCTATAAACCTTGGTAAACAGTTTCTTAATAATCCTTAATGGTTTATATTATTCTATATATATATAAATACGGACACACACACGCACGTTTCGAAATATCACGTGTATATATATATTGTATTATTCGAATTGTTATTGTACGGTGGTGGGAGTTGCGTAAACGTTGTTCGCGGGACGTTCGTCTTCTAAAAAAAAAAAAAAAATAAAACAATAGGGACATAATTATTTATATAAAGGATTATCGTTTAAAAACGATTTTTTTAAAAAAGCTTTTAATTTTTTCCCCCGAGCGAATAACGAACGTTATTTTTCCGTGTCCGCGACGAAAAACTATTTAAATTTAAGCGTGAAAAATTATCAAAATTAATACCGTATAATGGGGAGCTGTCGCGGAAATTCGTTCGCGGATTCAAACCGCCGTCTCGGCGGCGTCTTGATTAAATATCCCCGGCGAGAAATACCATATATATTTCGTTACGCGCGTACACAAAACCGTTTAGTAAACTATAGCGCAACTTTCGTGCCTATATACGCGACGGGGTCTACTACTTAACGTTACGCGATTAATCGCCGCGCATAATTGACACCGACGCGGTATAATTATATAATCGTTAAAAGTATAACCGGCGATACTCGCGTACTTTTGCGTATTTAAAACGCGAACGAACGCTTACGTAGCTGAATTGTCGTTTGCCGATCGGTCGGTTTCGTTAATAGAGAATAATTTTCAAAGTCTAAACGACAATGCCGTATAGATACGCGTTAACGACGTGGTTCGAACGCGATAATAGTCAAACGTCCGGTAATAAATAAGAGTACGTATTTTATCCGTAAGGTTATTATCGTCTTCGGTAAATTAGTAAATTATTTTATATACCGTTATCCCGTCCGTATCTACAATTTGGCCATTTTTGTCGTTTTTAAACCGTCGATTTTTGGTTAGGTTCCTATATATATATATATAATTAAATATTAAGATCCGTTAGTTACGTACAAAAAGATGTACGAGGTAATAATGATAGGACGCGACCCTACTCGAACCTTTAAGCTTAATAATTAAATAACTTTATTTCGTTTAATATTCGGTCGAGGCGATAATAAATAATTTCGGGCCCGCGCCGCGATTATAATGTACGCGCGAAAACGTTTATCTTCACTCGGTGCCAAACGTTTCGGGATACGTTTTTAAAAATAATCGAAATAAAAGCGGCAACTTACATATATTACGTTACGCGACCGTACGTTCGTATTGAAAACGAATAATGTTTCCGTAAAGGAACAAAATTGATCGTAATACGTACGTTTGATCGTACACGGCGAATTTGAAACGAAACGATCGCGAACGTTCCCATTTAGCGTAATATATAAGCGCGTATTTGTATAGGCTCGTTTTATAAATTATAGTTTAACAATACTAATTCGCGCGTATAATTAATATAATAGGTATACGGAAAGGACTAAATGTAAATTATATAAGTAATATTCGAAGGTTATATATATATATATATGGTATATGTATGTAGTATACGCTATACAGAGTCGTTCAAAGTTCCGCGGGCCCATATATAGTGGTTTTCGGAGGTGCAAAGTTTCCGCAAAGTTCTGCTTTTCGGATATATTACGTACTGTTGCCGGGATTAATAATTTTATCATGGAAGTGTGGTGGTTCTATACGCACGAGGTCAAATTCTACGCGTTTTCGTAATCTATATACACGCGCCGTATATAAATAAATATATATATATATACGTATGCAGTTAGATCTCCTGGTGCAAGACTCACGTGTCTGAGCTGAATTACAAAGTTATAACAGTTATAAAGAGATTTGTATCGCGGAAAGTGGAAAATCGTAATCCGTTTCTTTGATTTCGTCACGAGAAATATTTTCCCGTGTGTATATATATATCTATAATCTGATAATTTCATCTGGGTTTTCGGTTATGTTCGTATAATATAGGTTCTTATATATCGTGTAGATAAAACTAAATAATAACCGCGGTAGTTCGTGGGACTTACCTGTAGTAAAGCACGCTCGTTATGGCGTGGAGCAATATGTTCACCAGATGATATCCCATGGGCTCCAACTGATGGATCATGTAATTCCATCTGAACGTTAAAACGGTTAAGGGTCGGTACGACTTGTGACTTTGTTCCTGAAACGAAAAACCAAACGGCCGCCGAAAGCGCGCGCGAATTAAAAAAAAATAACCGACGTCGAATAAAAAAAGTTATATATATATATATATATATATATAATTTAACGTTTAAATCAAGTACGCGTGCAGCGTGTGTACCCGTACCTTGTGCATTGGCGTGCCCCAAAAGTCGTTGTAAAATATATTCCACACCGGAGTTTGAGGCTTCAAATCGCGGTTGTCTTTAATCGCGCTAATATCGTCGAAGACGAAATCGCAGTACAGGCTGTTGTAATAACACGCCAGGCACGTGAAGAATATCACCGACGACACGGCTAGCGACGAAGCCATGTTGCGTCTCGTCCTCCGGTGATCTGTAACGCGTATTACGGTTGTAAAACCGGAAACGTGTATACATATTTTCCCTAAGTACTATTTTTTTTCGAATATTCGTTCCGCTATTCAACGACGACATTGAACTACTCCGTTGAGATGATATAAAACCCTCGAAGCGTTTTATTATTAAACAGAATTTAAATACTCTAAAATGCCAAATCGATTTTCGTATTTTTATGTCATCGTCCGTACGACAAACGGCGAACGTTCAATATATATATATAATATTATGAAGGTAACGCGCATAATATTATTGTGACGCGACTATGCATCGGAGAGGGGTAAACCGGCCGGGAAATGTAGTGGTGGTGGTGGTCCGGGGGGAGGGGTCTGTTCTCCAACCGGTCGTCAGTTTGTCGGTCAGAGTGGACACACGGTGCCTACGCGTGAAGTGTGTTTTTCGACTTTGTAGTAACACGGCGCCAATGAATTGAACATGATACGCCGTCGAGTCCCGTGCGCGGTTTGGAAACAACGCGACCGAAACGTTCCAGATGCTTCAACAGGCATTCGAGGCCACAGTCCGGTAGACGGCACAATGGCGTTCAAGGAGGGACCGGCCGGCAGGAGATGGCCGACGTACCCCGTTCTGGACGCTCAACAACGGCCAGAATCGACGAAAACGTGAAGTTGTGCGATCCGACCGTTTCCCCGTTCGAGCGGCATCCAGCAAATACACCCTAAACACGTTCGCGGTACACGGGATTAGTGGCCCGAGGATACGCGCGTGCGCGAGTGTCGCGGCAAAGTACTTGGAGTTTCGAAGTTGCCTGCCATCAGTCACACGGCCTTCGTCGTTACCAACTCTTTGGCCCGTAGCAACACCCCGGTGGTCCGTCCCCCCTGGCCCACTTACAGTGGCCGGCTTGGTTTTTTTCGTTTCCCCGACTGAAGAGTGACAGAGAGAGAGAGAGAGAGAGCGCCGAAGGGAAAGCATCGGGAATCCGTGAAAAAAGCACGGCGTTACAACGCTCCTAAGAGAGACATTTCTGTCGAGGAGTTTTCGGATGCCCTCCAGGCCTAGCAGACGCGGTGTCGTCCGCAAACGTCCATTGATGCCGGGACGGAGAGTGTTTTGAAGAATTTTAACCGTTTGTGACGGTACGACCGATCCATCTATTTTTCCCAGAAAATACTTTTACAACGGGCCGCGTATACGCGCACGATATCAGATTAAAATGAACGATACCGCTCGTCTAAACGCTCGCGAGAATTACGTATTGGACATTTTTATACAGTTCACCGTACGTACCGAATTTTCGGTCGGTTATCATCGCCGGGTATAAAAATGTATTCCTTCCGGAAAACAGAAAAAAGAAAAATAAATCAGTTTATTTAGCGCGGACTCCTCTTGACGCGTTATTTATGTATAGGTACATTTTTCCGGAATAAGGTCGATAGCTGTTCGCTTTTAAACGTTTTACGCCCCTTTCGCGAACGCTATATTTACCGTACGTACATCCTCGTAAATAAATTACTCGGTAAAATACAAAGCGAAACGTTCGGGCGACAATTTTATTTTTTTTTTGTAGTAAATACGTCTTATAAGTAAGCGCCCATAATATATATATATATATATATATATATATAAACACCCGGTCGCGACGAATAGTACACGAACGTACGTACTTCGATATTTATATTTATTTTTTTAAAGGTTCCGACTATGGATCTGTCGACGTTAACTTTTTCAATTTTAAGTTAGAAAAAATAAACTATCGACGAAAATAATAAAATATCCCGAAACGTTTTCGAGTGTATATATATATATATATATTGGGTATTGTTTATTTAGCGATTTTTTCGCCGCCGGTTCGTTCACAATACGGGAAAGTAACGAAAGAAAAGTTTTTCGAAAACGTTTCCATATTATTGGTAATTTTTCGTTTTCTTCCGATTTTGCTCACTATTCGCCGACCCAATTTTTGGATCAACCGTTACGATAATTTTCCACGCAAAAATACGCTTCGCGAACGGTTTAATTCGAATCGCGAATATCGCCGTGTATATTATAGCGGTAAATTATCGCGAAATAATTACCGTCCGTACACACGTATTTGTGTTCGCGACACGGACGAATATATTGTCGCGTCGGAAACGGGAAAAAAGCCGACGGCGGTCGCGATAACGTAAAAAACCGTTTAAAGTTTTAACACGGCGGCGCCGCACACTGTGTGTACGTTACGAATCGAATGGAGAAAAAACGTTTCGTAGAATAGATAAAAGTAATATGATAATTAAAATTCGGTCGGTTCGAAAGCACGACGCGTGTCGCGAATGTTAATTACGTATAAATAGAGCGTATCTTATTTATACGTCGGTGTCGCTAAAATATAAGTCGCGTACCCTTTGCGCCGGTCTACCTATATGATTTACACCGTCCGAAGACTTCGATTAAAAACGCAGGCGTTATTTCGAGTCATCCAAATTAAAAGACCAAAGTTTATGCGAAAACGAAAATATAAAAACCGGTACAACGTTTTTAATTTATCACGCGGTATGGCGAACGAAGACCGACGGCGCAACCACGAAACGGCGGTAATAACCGTATTAAAACGACGAACTGTTTCGAAAATCGGAAAAAATGATCGGACGACCAGCTACAGAATGGAGCCCGAGCCCAGAAAACGTCAAGAGACAACGATGGAGGGATGGAGTAAACAAGGGCATCAAAGAACTAGGAGTAGAACTGGCTAAGGAAAGAAATCGGTGGAGACAAGTGGTTGTTGCGGCAATGCCCCCCCCTAAATGGCTTGTAAAACGTACAATGATACGACGTATATTTAAAAAAAAAAAAAAAATAACGGTAAACGATTTCCGAGACTTTTTTTTCGACTACCTTTACGTTCTTACTATTACGTAGCTGTGACAAAAAACTAGTCGTACGTCTCGTTCGATATAGTTAGTAACGTCACGACGACGTATATTAAATTCTTACGCGTTTAGATAACAAGCTATACGCGGGCCAAACGTAAATATACTTAATTTAAACGACGAACGAAAATTGTCTAACGATAAAACGTAAAAGTCTATAAATAATCGAGATTCGTATCGAAATAATTGATGTTCGTAATAAATTCGTTTTACTACCCGCCTCCTATTCGGGAAAACGCGTTTTCGTAACGATATCACGGTGTGTATTACTCACCTATCTAAGTAACGAAATTATATTTTTAATCGTAAATAAACGCGCGTTTTCGCGTCTAAAAAACAGACAAAACCGTCGTCGCGGCGCGAATTTTAAAAAACGCGACAAAACAATTCGCGCCACAGAAAACCGTACGATACCGGCCATACGATACAACAATAGTGTATAAAACGACGGGAAAAACATTTCGTGTTCGTCGCGCGAAACTAATTGTCCGAGACCGCGCTTTTCGGCGTTTCGGCCAATTTGTAATCGATTATTAGCGGAAGACAAAACCCGTACATACGCACCGTTCGTTACCGATAATACGAAACTCGGAATTTCTTCGGAATTTCGTTAAAAACCGTAAGCGACGTACGGATTCCGAAGACGCTCGACGGTAAGTACTATAGGGTCTTTCAATTGGGACGCTCGATCTTTGATCGGTTATATCGTTAACGCCTTATCGGTCTAATGTGTCGCGAATTGTTCAGTACTGTATGGCAAATTGTACGGCAATAGTGTTGAACAACGCGCGCGTATAGTTAAATTTTATTATCCGGCGCTCCGTCGGAGAAACAATTCGGGCATTACGCGATTTTTACCAAGAGAAACGGACTGCCTCGGGTTTTTCCGTACACTATCACGCCCGATGTTCTCAATGGACCTTGCATTTCGGTGACGTACGCGTGTTAGCCGATGATTTATTGAACCGGTTGTGACTCGAATTTGGCTACCAAACGTCGAATAGTCGACTGGGCAGGACGGTTGTGTCGATGATAAAAATCACGCACCGATTTCGATAATAAAATTTAATTACACGCGCGCGTTGTTCGACACCATTACCGTACTATTTGCCATACAGTACTGAACAATTCGCCACGCGTTAGACAGATAAGGCATTAACGACATTCCCGATATAACCGATCAAAGATCGAGCGCACCCTATTGAAAGACCCTATATTGTTGAACAGTAAGCGTTATCGCAGACGACTCGTGAAAGTAGAATAACTTTACGTTTTATTCGATAATTTGATCGTTTATTCTTTTAGGTATTTGTAACGCTTTTGGTGTTTCGATTTATTTCGATACGTCGATCGTCATATTCTCGAATTGCGAAGAGCGTACCTTCGTACATTTTCGCTTAAAAAAAAATTTCATTCTAATACCGCGTGTGATAAATGTTTCGAAAATCATTTTACGACGGGCAAATCGACGAATTTCGTTAAAAAATAACAAAAACTACGGTTTTTTTTTAAAAACTAACGAATTCGCGTGTTTTTTCGTTTTTTATAATCTTTATTTCGCGAATTTTAAGCGCTTTATAGCTTTATTTTTAACGTTGTTTATTCCCGACGTTTTTTTTACTGCTTCGACGTCCGTATACTCCGGTAATTAACGTTCGGATAATTATTATTTGTCTCGACGCCATTAACGAGACGAACAAATTCGATTTCGATTATTCGACGATCGCGACGAAACGAACCACACTCGTCATTATTCGTTGGCCGTTTCGGCGCTAAATTTTCGAAAACTCGTACCGCTTGTTCTTTAAAAACGGAAAAACCGTTCATTTTCTCCGAGATACGATTAGGAAAACAATCGGATAAGTAATACGCGTTTAGATTATAACCGCGGAGACAACGGTGTTTCTCCTCCAAGTCTTTATATATATATATATATATACGCGTATTCCGGGCGATTTATATGTTAATCGTGTCGTTTTTAAATAAGCGCGTGTACCTGGCGCGGCGAATAAACTAAACGGAGGACGGTCCTTTTTCTTCAATCGACAATTCTAACCGTTTCAGCGGCGGGCTAGACGCTTTATCTCGACACTAAAACTACGTGGCGAATAATAAGTCGAGTTTGTAAGTATAGCCGGTAAGTATTAAGTTAAAAATTTCACTTAACGAACCGAGTAAACTTCGTCGCGGAATAACGTGTATCTTAACGCGGGTAAAACCGTAATTTTTTTTAACAAGCACGCGCGGCCTAGAGTAATAATACCTGTACATATATGTACCCGTAAATTCGACGGCGTCAAAAATGTTGGCGTTTTCGAGAACATTGGCGAACGAAAACGGAACGCCGTCCTTAAGACGCACTCGGTGAACGTATCGGGAACGAATAACAATAATAATATATACTTAAACGCCGACGAACGGTCGCTTTATTATTATTATTATTTTTTTTTTTATTTCTTTCGCGGGTCGGTACGATCGCTATTGTGACAGGTAACGACGGAACAACAACGGATTTCGTTTTTCGGCCATTGTACCGTTTTGGTCGAGAGGCGATTTTTCGATTTAGCCACAGCGGTTCGGTACGACCCGATAATAAAAATAATAAAAACGAAATCTATCGATTCGTAACGGGCGTACGGAATAAAACGAGTCGGGAAGGAAATACATAAGTAAAACGATTGTAAATTGTGGAAGACGAGCGCTAACTGGAAAGAGTAAAAAAAAAAAAAAAAACGTTATTAATAAATAAAAAAGGAAAAGCGCGGAAAACTTATCGGTAAACCGGAATGTAACGATTTTGTCGAAATTATATATTAGGCGACGAAACCAAGGACGAAAAACGTTTTACGAAAAAAACCGTTAAAAATCGTAAAACGTTGAAAAGCCTACGCGAAAACGGTGATAGTCTTTGCGACGACGATAAAGTTTCGCGGTTCCTAGGCAGATATTTTAAACGGCCGTTTGTTACGTCGAAATTTGACGCGTTCCTATTTCCGGTACGAGTGTGGCTAGGTACGACTAGGTATTTTTATATACAGTACGTATACACTTCGAAACGGTCGTTGCAAAAGCGATTCGGCGGGCGGTTATTAAATCGTTCAAAAATTAAAACCGTTCCCCCGAGTTCGGCGAATCAGTGGCCGCGTACTAACGGGAAAGAGGAGCCACCCTCCTTTTTCGTAGCGATAATTAAAACCCTCCACCCCACCACGAAAATTTTTAGGAAAAATTAATTTCTCACGAGACGTATTATTTTTAGTCGATAATAACGAAAAACTAAAATATTTTTAAACTTCGGTACGCGTTATAACGCGCGTTCGTCAAATACCGAATAATCTATTACGACGCGTCTTGTTTCGTTCGGGTAGTCCGATTTATTTCAAAATTAACACCCCCCCCCACAACAAAACCAGCCCCACGAAAATCGGGTCCAAGTACGCGTCACTGGTACGGGAAAGCGTTCGTTTTCGTGACGAGACGTCGGTGATTTTTGACCAATCACCGGCGAACGATGTTTCGAACGTCGATAAACCGGAACGTTCCGATTCACCGGCGGACGTCTGGGGAAAACGATCGTTTTCGTTTTGCGGTCCGTCGGGTTGATAATAGTTTGCGCCGCCCGTTTCGATACGGCGACGGCCGAAAACCGTCGATTACTATCCAAAAAACATTGGAAAAACGATCGAAATACTATCGGCGAATGTTCGCTACGAATTCGTACGGACCCTCGAAACAACCAACCGTCGTTACTGGCTGGCCCGATATAATCGTTAGTGCTACTCACTCGGGGTAACGCTGTCGGCGACGGCGAGTTCACGGTACGGTTGCGACCATGACGTCGGGTCCGCGGTCCGGTGTGAACGGGTTTTCTCCGCGCGAAAACGGTATTAACGATGGCGGCGGCGGCGGCGGCCACAACAACGACGCGAAAGAACGCGGCGAGTGTCGCGCGTACGAATGAAATACGCGAGTCGTCGTCGTCCGTTGACGAGAACAAAGTGTGCGGCGAACCGAACTACGTCGGCGGCGGACGGCGCGAACGACGGCCGTGTACGATTAATAAACGACAGGAACGGAAACGGTCGGTGGTCGACATGTTTCGGCTCGGACCGACTCAGTGGCCGTCGTCGTGACCCGGAGAGATACGCGCGACGTTATCGCGGGAACGAGACTGCGGTCGCGGTAACGACGCGCCACGGACGCGGCGACGGCATCGTACCGTGGTGGGGTTCGTACGGAGACTACCGGCCGCGCCGCTCGTCGCGCTGTTGCCGTCCGCCGCCGCCGCCACCACCGCAACCGTCGGTCGGTCGTTGCCGCGGCGGCGCTCCACGCGGACCGGGGGCGGCGGTTTTTGTTCTCGTTTTCGCCACGGCTCGCCGAAACACATCGACCGAACCGCCGACGCCGGACGACCGGGGCCGACGGCGACCGAACGCCGCCGGCGATACCGTTTTTTTTATTCCGGGCGACGGGCCGTCCGTCGCGAACGTACCACGACGCCGGCGTCCGCGGGTATTAATTACGAGGGTGTACCTTATACAGAGAACGGTTCCGATTTCCATTCCGTACGTAAAAACCGTTCGATCCAACGTATCGGCCGGTGTATGCCCTCCCCTCCCGCCCCCAAAACACTACCGGGGCACGGTTACCCCGTTTCGTAATCGGCCGCACAACGGCACCGGCACTTAACCCAGAACTACTCCCGGCGCGTTGGCCGGCGATAATTATTCGTCTAATCCGTCGGTGGTTACAGTTTTTTCGATTAACGAGCGAAAATCGTTAACCGATCGGTGCCCCTAACCGGCGCGTCGGGAAAAATAAAAACCGAAATTCCGGCGTTGATTGTTGCCGTGCCCGGTGTAATTTTAGCGCGTTCAAACCGTTTCGACGGACGCCGTCGTCGTTTATTACGGCCCGTTTGCCACGAATCGTCCGGAAAGTTACCGCTTTTGGCGGCGGAAATAGTTTCCGAAACAAAATTCCCCCCCTCCCCACCGATCCTGGGGCCATTTTACGGTTATTTATTATCGTCGTCGAAATCGAGTTGCCGATTCCCACCCCGCGTCAATCGGGCACGTATGATTCACGCGGAACGTCGCGCGCGTCGTCCCCGAACGTTTCCGTACCGTCGTCGAATATTATTATTATTTCCCGGAGCTAATCGCGTGCCGCGCGACCCTTGACGGGGGTGGAGGGTCACCCTCTACGCGCGCCGTTCCGACGTTATTTCGAACCGTCCGGTTTGAATACGGATTTTCCGTTCGGCTATTTGGTGCGGCGGTTCGTTCGGTTCAACCCCGTTTGTGTTTCGACCGTCTTTTTCGCCCGTCCTCCCGCAACTCGTAAAACGAACAATCGTTCAATTTCTCTCGCACGATTCACGCGTAAGCCCAACGATAATGTTTAACAAAAAAATCGCCGACCGGTACGAGCGAAACGACAAATTTCCGATAAATACGAAAGGGCGCCCTTTGTAACCGAAGATATATATATATATATATATATATATTAAAAAAATAATAACACGAATCTCTATCTCTAGAGAGGCTCTTTGTTCGAAACGCACTCGAAAAAGAATCTATCTCGCGTATTATTTTCGTTCGCCAAATGGATTTATAAAAGGAAAGATTATATTTCCTTTCCGAAAGGGAATATCGATCGGTCGCCCGTGTTACCGGCGTCCGCGCGGCGACAAATTTCGGCGAGTCAAACGGGGACCAGGCGCGTTATTATTATTCTCCGGCGATAGTCGCGACGATCGACCACCGGGCCAATTTCCGCCGCGTCCCCGGCACACGACCGGACGAACGTGATGCAGGACGGCCGCGATATTATAGGATAACGTTCGATTCGTGTGCCGACGTCTGAAACGATTTACGGTCCGACGTTAATAAACGGTCGGCCAACTGTTCGAATCGACGGCGCGGTTAATCGCGGCGGCGGTTTCGGCATCGTCCACAGACGTTCGGTTGGCCGTACGAAAGCCGGTAAATGTAATCGCGCAAGTAGCGCGCGCTTAGACGAATAAAAAAACGTTTCGAATTTCGGGGTTAGGAATTGCCAACGCGAAACTGCCGGTTACTGATTGGGGGAGCCTCACGGGGCGCCCGTCTGGTCACCGGATAGCCGACTCGGTCTGGCCCGGCGCTCCGTGCCCCCTTTTTATGGCCGAGGTGCCTACTTCGGCCGCGGCGTGATGATTGTGGGACGGGCAGAAAATAGTGGACCGGGTGCCAAACGACATCCGTCGTCCCGTTCCGAAAATTGGGTACGAATTTTCGTACGGCTATTTTTCGGTCCCTATGACGGACCCATGGCGTTCGCGGTCCTGCGATTATCATCAATAGAAGACGCTTGTCCCTCAAAGCCCGGGGAAACACGTGCGGCCACTGATCGCGAAATAAATACATCGTGGCGGACTGATCGTAGGCCGTATTGTCGGCAACCGTATTGGCGCTGTGCGTACGGTCCGCGGATCGTTGTTGATAACGGAAATCGTAATCGTATTTAATTCCGTCCCGAGGCGCGACGACTATTGCGGTGAGGGGGGGAAGGGGTGGAATATAGCCGAATAGGACGGCGGCGGGACGTTCGCCGAGAACGCGACGACCGATCGCGTTAACTTCGACAGTCGCGATCGACGCGAACGAAAGCAAAACGGGATCATTGTTATTAGGTTCGACGGTCGGGTGAACTCGTTGGGGAAATTAAAGCGCGTGTACAAACGCCGGGCCGTTGGATCGAGCGGGAAAAAGCGTGTTGTTCGATCAACGGGCAAATGTATCGGTCGAAATGCTCGCCGCCGTTCGGGACGTACCAAAAAAAAAAAAAAAAACGGTCGCTGCTCACAA
>JAIPRN010002342.1:0-31780 GCA_025469175.1 Geopemphigus sp. TES_GeoC_2020
TCGGGCCGAATATGTACGAATATTTCGGCGTACTATATAAGGGGTTCGAAGTTTGTCGAATACTCGCGAATATTACGCGATAAAACGACTTTTTAAACTTTCGTCGAGGTGAAAATTCCGAACTTTTTTCCGAGTATCGAATTTTACGTTATGTATTTATATATATTATATTAGGCGGAGTAGCGATGGGAAGTTTTTTTCAGTAATCTAATTTTTATCGTCGCGTAATAAGGTCACAGCACAAATCCGCACACACGCACGAGATAAAACGCGGCGTAAAATACCTTTTAGTATGTTAAAACCGCGCACGATTTTCGGGTTTGTCGCGTCCAAGAACCGCCGCTAACTATCGATTTTCACCAACAAAATTAATAGCGGGAGACCAATACCCGAACGCGTTTAGTTTACGTGTTATCACGCCGTTCGTCGCGTAAATATATAGCGGATAGAGTCGTAATTAGAATTCGGTATTCCCACGTCCGACCGAATTAATAAAAAACGTCGTCGTCGTCGTCGGATTAACGAGTTTGACAATCGTTTTATTCTTGACACATTCCGAACGAACGAAAGTAGTGACCATACGGACATTGAAATAAATTCGGCGTCGTTTCGAAACCGGATTACGCCGTGACCATTATATTAAATGACGCGAAAAGCCGCGGTAGTTTTGACACGTCCGTCTCGTATCGTCGTTCGGTTCTTCTATACTATTAGGTGCACGTTTAAAAGGCGACGTAAAGAACGAAATCGAGTAAACGCGTCCGAGCGTTATGACGTAATTATCGGCCGATCGTTATAGTTTTGAAATATATATGGGAAAGGGCGCGCTCGAAAAGACATTTTATATAAAATGAATCAGTTCGATGTAATCGAATACGCGTTACGTCCTTTTGCGATATTTTCGTTTTTGTTTGTCCACGAACGTTCCCGAATTGTAATTGACCGATTATGATCGTTGAAAGTACGCGTCGAGGACGCGGCGTTTCTTTTACATTTCGGGCGCGACGTTATCGCCAATAACGTTCCGCGGGCAACAATCAAAATTTGTTCCGATTATATCTCAACGGTACCTATATCCGTTACGGGAAAATGGTTTTCTCCATATCCGATAACGTATAATAATTTTCCATGAAACGCCTCGTCGATATCTTAAACGTACACGTTGGAAACGCGTAAAGTCGTATCGAATTCGACGCGACATTAAAGTACAGGCATTGCTCGTTTCGAGTATCGTTTTGTGTATCCTAACGGAGAAAACGAAAAACTATTAAACGAAAAACTTTTACGGGTGCTTCCCCGTTCGAGAAAACGGAAATTTTAATCGCCGACTAAAAATCGTCGGCATTTCGGCGCACCAGTGTGATCGGACAGGAATTTTGGGTGAAAATCCGAAATATCGGTATCGAATGTATACGCGTCGGACAGTCAAAATGAACGAATCGATTTATTGTCAATTTTGGTTAGTAACGCGCGACGCGATAGTACGGCAACGAGCCGACCGCGCGTTATTATTGGAAAAACGAAATAATCGATTGTGCGCTAGGGGGAAAAATGGAAACCGAAAGTTCGGATTTTACGATACATTGTGGGGGGGAAGGGGACCGGAAGGGAGAGAACGAAAAAAATTTCGAACGGTTTTCCCGCTACACTCGCGGACGTCGCGTGTCCTTTGGGCGGCGCTAAATTTTCGATCCGTATCCGTTTTTCCGACAAATGAAATATTGACCGAGCACCGCGCAAAGTATAACGGTATCAATTCGAAAGAGAAATGTCCCGCGCCGACGTGTCGTCGGGTCCGTTCGTGCTAGTGATTTACGTTTCCCAAAGGGGTCTCGAACGAAACGTTCGACAAATACGACGAAATATTTAAAAAAATCGGCCCGGGATTTTGGCGGCAGCCGCGCGCGTGTTTAGGATTCACTTTTCCGCGTTTCGGCGCCGTTACGCGAAATAATTCGAATTACGGTCGCGACCTAACTAAACGCACGGTTGTCGAATCCGCGACGTCCCGGCGTACCGGTCGCGTGAAATTTCGTTAGACGTTCGATTCGCGCGGGGCTCGACAATCACGTAAACACGTACGGGACGTTCCGAAAATACGCGTTGACGACAACGGTTTTTCGAAAACGGAAACGAACGTCCGCTCCAAACACCGTAAACGCGTTTCCGACCCGGCAATATAGCGTGGGCCACAATTCGTGAATTGCCGTCCGATCGTTTCACGTCGACGTTTTAACGGTAAATTTGTCGAATACGTAACGATTATACACGGCCGCCGTACGTACACGTAGCGTTCGATAGCCGTTCGGCATTACGTTTTTCGTTTACCGATTCAATCGTTCAAACGTGTCGCCGCCGGAGAGTCGAAACGACAGTTTTACGCGCGAATACCGAACGTTTTGTTCGCCACGTTTTACCATCCGGTCCGTTCTAGTGCCTTTCGTTCGATTGTACACACACACACACGGGACGTACGCGTTAACCCGCACGTTCGTTCGTGCGCGCATATTTTTATACCAACTCCGACGACGGTTACTAGGTCGAAGAGTCACCTAATCGTGTACAAACCCTACGGCGTTTGTCCTGTCTAATAATCGTTCCGTTTCCAATTAAAAGGGCCGTGGAGCGGCGCGTGTTGGGTATTAAAAACGGAAAGTCCGGTATCGTCACGTCCGTCGGGATAACGCGCGGGCGCGCGAAACGAAAACAATATAATAAACACCCGACCGTTTTCAATTAACGCGCGTCGACTTGTACTTGTCAAGTCCTCGTGAACGTATAGGGTACGGAGAACAAAAGACACACACACACGTACGCGTAATGATTGGGACGTGTTTGGTTTTATGAGAAAGCCGACGACCGCCAATGGTCGAATAACAACAGCGACACTTCACCTATAAATCGTTTGTATAATAAATTTAGGTCGACGCGGTTTCCGATGACTGAGACGAGGGAATGGAAATAATGAAAGCGCCGTCGAATCGCGCGTCATTCCGAATAAAGCGTTATGGATAAAGGGAAAAACATAATACGGGTTTTGCGTTCGCGTCGAGAATTTTTTCACAAATTTTTTTTTTCCACTTAATATTGAGATAAAAACAACACCACTCGTCGTCTGCCGATTACATACGTACCGTACATGTCCCTCGGGGTCGAGATAACTGTCCTCCCCCCCCTACGCCCAGTAAAATATGAACGAGAGATAAACGGAAAAAAAATTACTCTTCATTTCGATACGGTACGAACCTTTGTGTTCTCGGAATACTGACGTTGGAACAAACGATTACGTCCGGTGTTTTTTCGATTCCGCAAAAAGGTTTTATTCGTCTTTTAAATACGACCCGCCCATCCCCGAGTCCGTGCCGTCGTCTCGGGACTTATTAGTTGTTCGCGGCAAACGTGTATTGTTTAAATTGATTACGCCGACAACGATCTACGGGTCCTCTTCGGAAGTGATATATTGATGCGCTGGAAAGCCCGTCCGGACGATATATCGTATATGGGGCGACTCGTTATTGAGGAGGGTGTGGTATTCATCATTCGCCGACGACGAATCTTTTAATCTGACCATAATAGAATAAAATAGGATACGGAATAGGAGTTTGCGCGTTACGGCGGAAAGAAGAAATATGGGCCTATCCGAGACGCCCAACCCGATCTACTGTCCGTTCTATTGCCGAAAATTACGCTACGACGTCTCTTTATGCGGCCGTTGTCTTCGGCACCGTGTAAAGAAATAACCTCGAAATAAGAGAGCGCTGCCGAAGTTTTGTATTTCGACGCTCATTAATACTGTTGTGGTTGTTAGCGTGGTGCGTATACGACGCGCGCGAGAGAAATATTATTTTTACGAGGCGATATAACGTGTGTATATATAAGAAGCGGCGTTTCACGTTCGAACATCGCGCCTCCTAAGGCTAACCTAAGAGAAGCTCGAATAACGAACCGCGCTAAGGAGAAAACTGCGAACAACACCCCCTTTATCGGATGACACGTCGGTTTTAGACACGTGACACCGCGATTAAAGGAACACTCTTCTTCCGACGTACTTATAAAATAAATTGAAAACAACGCGCGCCCTATGTAAACGGTGAACGACGCGAGTCCGCGTAGAGATAGAAACGATCGAAATGCCGTATTTTGACGGCCCAGGCGCGTTGGCCTCGTGCCGACGGTCGGTTAACGAACGCGGAAGACCGCTACGGGACCGAGGACGTGGCCCTTCCGCGGACGTATCGGCGTTTACTATAGCGAAATGTGCGCACGCGTCGTCCGATTGTTTCGAATTTCTCTCGGTTAACGACGGTACGTAAATTGTCGACCAAACATTTCGATCGGCGATTAATTTTACGTTCCCGTCGTTTTCCTAAAGAGCAAATACAGTCCAGCGGATTGGTCGAACGGTCGTCGAAATTAATATTGTCGCGAATTCTCTCGTACTCCGGTCGGCGGTCAGCGCGCGAATATAAATGCCGAACGACTTCGCGGACCCGGCGGAAAAAGCCGAGAACGCCGGCGATGCCGTACGTAATTTTTGTACGAAAATCGCCGGACTCGACTTTTTCCGCCGACGATATATTCGTCGTCATTTCGAACGCTAAAAACTCGGTTACCGGTTAATAACGAACATTTTAACTTTCGGCTCGACTCGTATACGGCAATTATTCTAATTAATACCCGTCCGTCGTCGTTCATATCGACTATATAGTTATGACGCGGCCAAACACGCCGCGGTGGTGACGGTTTCCGCGACGGCGCTCGTAATTATTATTATTTCAGCGACCGAGCGTCGTAACGCGAACGGCGTTCTAATTATAATATATCTATATATATATACGCGCTCGGGGTGCTTATTCGCGTCTAAAATCGCGTGGGTGTAACTATACAACGGCTCGCGGCGATAAATGAATAAAGTTTCGCGGGGACGACAAACCGCCGCCGCCGCCGCCACCGTCGTCGATTGCCCGATACTTATTGCGTCGTAACCGTTTCGCCGTCGGTTACGCATATATAAACGTACCACCAGCGGTGGCTATTATAATATACACTCGGGCCACTCGCGTACAGAGTGGTCCGGAAAATACGAATAATACGAACGTTCGCCCGGCGGCCCGTTTTTATTCGTCTAAAAAATGTTATAAATCGGTCGACGAGTACGCGCGTCCACCGCGGACGTATGTGTAACCGCGCGGACGAATCAGGGCCGCGCGGGCGTACGTCGTACACAATAACGTAGCGAACAATATTGATTCCGACCGCCCGGAGTTTCGCGAGCGATATACGACGGTCACGCGAACGTGTTTTAACGAGTCGTACGGTACGGTCAAAGCCGGGCTTCGACTTAATCGATTACCGCGTAACGCCGCGACGGGGAAAATAGCCCAGGTCGGGGAAACGGGCGCTAACACGATTTTGAAGTTGTTTTCCGTACCGGTGCCGTCGAATTCGGTAAAATATTACGATCGAAATTCGTTATACCCAATACAGGCCACGCGGTTGTAATTAGGAATCGTCGTCACTCCGGGGATATCGTTCACTCGTATTTGGAGGACTTTCCCGTCGTTTTTTCGGTCGATATTCGACGACGTGTTCGCCGTTATTTGTTTCGTACGCGAACAATTCGGCCGGAGCTTTAAGAAGAAAACGAATCGATTCCCGCCGTACGTATGATCAACCGTAAACGTTATTATCGACGAGTTACGTCGCGTCGCTCTAGTCTCGCACGTAAACATTACCGCTTCCGGCGGCGGATCACGCTGTATACGCAGTTTCACCTTCGGCTCTACACGAACCGGGCGGCCCGATATTCGTACCGAAACATTCGACGAACGGGCCGGTGAGGAGGACACGTACGGGGTCTTTTCGAAATTGTCTCCGTGTAAACCTAACGAAAGTGGTCGTTTTTTATGTTTGGTTTACCGCCGTGGCGTTATTGCGCGTCTCTTTAAGCGCACGCGCGAAGGTATAGCGTGCCGCGAGTTCCGACGGAGATTTTACGGGTTTTCGGGAAACGATTGTCGCGCGACTTTTCGATACCACTCAAACGGATTAGAAACGCGAGAGGCGTAAAAGTATATGCGTATATATATATATAGACACGAGCGATTTTTATCGCCATTAACCGGAGGGCGGCCGTAAAATTCCCTAACCGTCCGCCGTCGTAAAGCCGCGCACAGACGACGGCGGCCAGATAGGTGTCACCGGGGAACGATTTAGTTCCATTTTATTTGTTATCCCGTCCGTTCCGTGGCCGATCGGCGGTATTCGCGACTCGGCGTATTTGAATACGCGCGTCTCCGGCCCCATACGCCGGCGCGTGCAACACGAACGATAACAACGCGCCATCAATCATTTCCGATCGCCGTTTTCCGTTCCGCAATCTCGTCGACTAACATCCCTCCCCGGTCCCCTCGCCGCCCCGTGCGGACAGATTTCTCCGTAAACACGCGCGATTCATTTATCGCCGGCGTCGATCGGTTACGTGTACGCGCTACACGGGCGACGGCTTTTGTTTACTCGAATCGATCGATTTTAAAACGTCCCGGCCGAATCGTTTTCCGTTATCGGATGGTAACACACACACGCACTGTCCGATATAAGTGTAGCGTACAAATTTCGTTTCGGACACCACCGGCGTAGAAATATATTCGAGAAATTCCGTACGCATACGATATACAAACGCGACGTATTTACGCTCCACCGGGTACAGTGGGAACGCGCGCGCGCGTCACGATTAATTGTTTCGATTTCGATATTCGACGCGAGAGCTCGCCAATATGTTTTCGGTTGTAAAACGTGAAAAACGCGTGCTTCGTGTAAATCAAAAACACTGAGTCCGCGCACGTCCGATGCCGTATTGGATTACAGTACTCCCCCCCGCTCGTAATTCGCCGCGGATAGAAACGATAAATTTTCGTACGCCGTTTATTTTTCCCGAAGAATTCGGCGACGATAACAATAGTGCCGAGTCGCCGTTTGATAAAACAAACCTCCCCTACCCCTTCGTGTATAATTTTTTTCGACGTTCGCCACTAATTCGTTTTATAATAACACTTGGAATTCCCTTAGGGAGGCCCTAACGGAGATAGTGTCGCCATTTAAACTTATAATAATTATAAAAAAAAAATTCAATAAATTTATATATATATAACAAATTAAAAACAATTTTTTTTTATTTTATTATTTATTAATTATTAAAATAATTTTATTTATTTATATTTTTTAATTTCCAATTACTTTTATCGTGTAACTCATGTCATACATTATCACACAGCGCGCGTATTCTTACTGTAAATAATGTTTGATAGATTGTATAATTATATTAAACAACAAAAATCAATAATTCGACTAAAATTGTTATCGATCTAAAAAATGTAACGCGTAATTAATAATTTTATATTATATGGACGTTGTCCAACGACGTAATATCACGACTGTTACGTAATATTTGCACGAACAAATTCACGCTAATCTATATATATATATATAAGAATAATGAACAAACGGAAAATTAAAAACTCGTTAAATACGCCCGTATCTCTTAAAAATAATCGAAATATGGCCCTTAACATAAAGTAATAGGATAACTTGGGAAAAGTCTTCTATATAACGATTAAATTAAAAATACAGGTTCCAAGAATGTTTCGCTGGTTTGGAAAACGCCGACAATGTGGTGAAATTTGCTATTTGAAAATCGAAAAGAAACGCCGTAAATATATCGTCGAATAAACGACGAAGAAAAAACGAGAATTTTAACGATAAAAATTCGAAAATCGAGAATACTTACGCGTTACGTACGGACTTTAAATAACATTTTACAAAAATACGTTTGAAAACAAAGCGTTTTAGCGATAAATCGAAAAAACAGTCTAAAAACATTACACACGCGCTGATTGTGAAATATTTCGTTAAAATACGCTAAACCTAATCTTGTACGTAGAAAACTGTAAGGCCGCCGAAAAGACGGGAAAGCGTGAAACACGCGCGCTTTAACGCCGAGCGTAATAATCCGAAAGTAAATCTTCGTTTTTTTGGTTCCCACACAACGCCCGTCCAACGTAAAATGAAACACGCGCCACCGACCGTGCAGCAGGGCCACGGACGGCAATATTATTATTCACCTAACCGCCCGTACGATTAGGTTAGGTTAGTTAAGGTCGGAACGGGACGGTCAGGTAAAAACGGAATAGAGAGTATCGATTCGGGCGTGTATCCTCTGGGTACTCAATGGTCTCGCACGTTACGCCAAAACAGACGGTCGACGGATACGTACAGTAATAATAATATATACGTAATATAACTTATAAGTAACGGTTCGCGTCTTTTTCTACTTTCGAAGAATACGCGTGTACTAAGTATTTATATATCCCGTATAGTATATAAACACGTTAGCATAATTTATTATATTAAACTTACGCGGGCGCGTGATAAAATTCATTTCGAAAGTTTCAAACTTTTTGCTGCCTCGTGGGAATATATTTAGAAAACAAGTTTCGAATGTACTCGCTATATATATATATGTGTATGCGCGTACTAGTCCAAACGCGTATATATTTGATCACTGTCGTCGCGGATTCGTTCGTTTTACGCGAATAATACGAGTTTTACTGTTGCTGGGTTTGTACGATTTTTTTGGGAAAAAAAAACGTTTCGCGACGTTAGTTCGTTTCGTTTTAATTACGTTAAACGACCGTGAACGACGCGTTTGTTTCTCGTTACGGTATTTTCGTGAGCGACACGATTAACGGCCGATCGCTGTCGAATAACGAGGGCGACATTTTCCGTCGATTTTTACGCGTCGTCGTTGTAATTACTGTTTTTAGAAACTAATCGGTCGATACTATTACGTGGGTTTCGTGATTGTCGCGCGTAAAATACGCGTACCGCGTACGTCCATCATATTTGAGGGAACGATCGTCGTCGATCCGCGAACGGAAAACATTCGTTAAATTCTCGCGCTATTTCTCGGACGTTTACGGAACAAAGTCGCGCCGGCTAACGGGGGGACGTTATACAAAAATGCCCGGCTCGGAAAAACCGGTTTATTCGGGTACGGTCGTTGTTAAACGCCTCGTCAGTACTACCGCCGGTACGTACGGTACTTTGTACAGTATAATTCGATTACGATATTCGAAACGCGAACGACCCGTAAATTGATAGCAACCGACGGATAGCGTAATTTTTTTTTTCGGGGATCGAAAACGATTACGAACCGTTTCCTCCAGGGGGGGGTGGCCCCGTTGTTGTTTAATTATTACCGACGACGATTACGCTCTCTCAAAAATGTACGCCGCCGTCGCCGTGTAAACGACAATCGTTATAACCGTCCTATATATATAATATGTACATTGTTCAGAAGCGCGCTCGACCGCTAATACCGCGCCGTCGAATTAATTATCGCCGTTTAAAATCCCGTCGGGCGATTATTATTATTCGTTTATAATAATCCGTCCTCGGGGGTGGAGGGAGGTGGGAACGGTTATTACCCCGGGACGGAACCGTACGCGAACCGAACGAAATTCTTCGTATCTTTCCGGACCGCCGTTGCGGAACGTTTCGCCTCCGGCGTTACACGACGGTCGGTTCCACCGACCGAACGACCAATTCGATACGTTTCCGTAATAAACTTACCGGTCTGCGTGCTGGAATCGAACAGTGTGCTACTCGTCTCCACCGCCATCGTGGCCAGCGTCCCGTCGATGATTTGTGTACTCGAGTCCCGTCGGCCCCTCGTGCGATAGCATTCGTCCGACTGCGACGACAACCGGCGGAAATTCCTGCACCGGATCATTTCTTCGGTGGTGGACTAGATGAACAAAAAAACCACTCTACAATCGTTCCGGTCACGAACGTGAATCGCGCAAATACGCGAGACGGTTTTCGTTTGATCGCTACGCGGGCGGCGGTCGTTACTAATGAACACGGAACGAACGGGGAAATTGGCGAATTATCCGAAGTAGTCGGTTTTGTCGTAATCCTACGAAAACGGCGATACGCCGGTTATTTTTTCCGTACGATTATGAATCGGCGTTTCATAGATATTAATCGGCGGCGATCGTTAAGTTCCACGAGGACTTCTTAACGTTTTCCGACTAATCGTCTTAAACGCTTACGGTACACGGAAAATCTCTATCGGATTTTGAAAACCGTCGTCCGTAATTTTTAACGAAAATACGTCCATTTTGAAATTATAACGAGCGGATTACCGTCGAAAAGTCGAATTTTAATAAAATCGTGACGACTAAGGCGAACATATCGAAATTACGAAAACGTGTTCGTAAAACGAGGATACGGGCAAATTACGCGACGGGGGGGGAGGGACTAGCGAATATTTCGGCTATTGTAAAAATATCAATCGACGGCGGAAATAAGCGTCAAAAAAGAAAAACTACTCGAGACCGTTTTCGGAGGGCGGAAAACAAAACGGTACGAAAATTGCCGACCGTAACGATCGCTACACGTACTTGTCTTCGGAAGCCCCGGGCGATCAGTATCTCTTCGGTGGTGGATTGTCTTCGGATGATCGGCGTTCGGTGCGAAGCGGCCGGCGTCACGGCCCGGCCGGCCGGCGACGGTTCGCGGGACGAACACGACGACGAGGACTCGGGCGACCTGGACGACTGGCAGCTACGCACGTTGTAGCTGCCCATCGTGGTGCTTTGGCGTCTGTAATTCCGGCGGCGCCGTTGCCTGCCCGGCGATACGTCCCGGCCCTGTCTGTCCGGCGACAGACCGCCCTGAAAACGTGCGGACACACGGAGGTGGTCAGACGACACAAGCCCGGTGAACCATCCCCTCGGTCGCCCGACGGCGACGTTTCTACACATTTACCGCGCCTAACCGTCCGGCCCGGTATTCGCGGTATCCGCTCCGTCGGCCGCGTGTACTCGGTAATATAAATTTTTTTAGACGATCTGTTTTTCTCTTCGCAACGAAACCGTTCGTAAACCGCCCGAGTATATTCGTCGCATAATATATATATATATATATATATATATATATGCGCGTGTGTTTATCGGCGCTTAATCGTTAAATACGGTGTTCGCTGTACGCGCGATATTATTTTAGGCGTGACCTACATAACGACCGCTATAACCCTAAAGGAAATATGCTTATCGCTTTATACTATTGTTCCGTACGTGTGTTAAACGCGCGCATTTATCGCGGCCGTTCGCGGGACACTTTGTAACGAACGGCCCTTTTAAACGGGCCCGCGTCATAAAAACTCGACGAGACGGCGGGCGACGATCATCACGCGGAAATTGACGGTAAAGATTATAATAAAAACGTCGCCGGCGCTGACGCGCCCATTTTTATTCGAAGATCGGGTTCTCTCCTACGCGGCGACAAACACCGCGGCGGCGGGGGGTTTTTTTTTCAGGTCCGGAGGGTCAATATCCGTATAATTTATTACCCCGTAATCTAAGGCCCCGCGTTACGTGATCGTGTATACTCGTTACGCAACCCGCGGACGATCATAATAAACAAAATCGAGGGTAGCGGACGCGTCCGGCGCGTAAACAAAAACGAAACGCGGACCGAATCAATATACCGAAATTTATTCGGGTAAAGACGCCGCGACGGTGTTCGCGACGACGAGCGCGTAACGTTTTAACGACCCTTCCCCCCCCCGATCGAGACTGCGCCATATATTTCGGGACGCTCGCCGAAAAACCGTCTCGGTCATCCTGTCGAACGGACCGTATTATAAATAGAACGTTTCGGACGAGAGTACGCGCGATTATCGGAGTGGTCTAGTCGGCAAAGTGTTCGCGTCTCGGCCCGTCCCTGCTAAAGTATCCGGCGGACTCCGAGCAGTTAGTGGACACGTGGCCTACTCCGAATTCGGCAAATTCGTATTCGCATACCGGCACTGCGCTGTATACATTTGAACGTCGAATTAGTCCGCTAACACGTGCGTCGGACAAACTATTAGGTGTACGAACGAATAATCCAATTTTTTCAACGTTTATTTGAGAAGAAAGTATATTCAATTATTCCATCGAAATATTCGCCGTCGCTTTCTATAACTTTAAGCTACTTTTCAGGCAGATGACGAGTTTCGTGTAGGAAAAATTTTACGTTTATGGATACGATAAAGTCGTCCGAGCCATTTCGGGGTCTCAACCACCTGATTGGCAACGCGTATCGGACAAGGCATGTTGTATCCACCGGAATCGGATGGCGCAATGTCCGATGGTGAATACGCCGGGCGGTGCTAGACGTCCCAATTGTCGCGTCTTTCGTACTGGAAGGCAGTATGTTGCCCGGCGTTTGTTACGTGACAATTTTATCGGACGTTCTCCTGTGCCTTTGTATATGGGCGTTTTCCATCTAACGCTTGACTCAAGCGGATCAACTGACATTGTGTACCAGTCCGCGGTAACGTTTGTCGAGTTACTCCCAATTGTTTCGCGAGCTCTTTTTGTGTGTTTGTGCCAAATTTTCAGTGAACGGTTGTTCCAAATCGCATTTGCGAAGGCGTTGTTTGTCGATTGAACTGAAATTATCGCTTTCAAACCGGAATGCGCGCATATCGTACGACGCCACACGTACGTCGTTGAAAGGAGCGAATCGGTTCGCCGGCTCTCGCGGCATTTTTTCCTTGTTGAAATTCGTAAAGGACGCGATGTCCGATATGCGCGCTTTATTTGCCGCCGCCATTTTCGATTGAATTGAATACTTTGGACGGTTATGTTGGGCCTTTCGTAAAACTGTACGCTATTTTTAATAGCTATATATCGACAACGCGTGATTACGAAAAACGGGAAAATCCGTTTAATTTAAAATCGATACTGCGTAAACTAATTCGGATTATCCGTTTGTGCGCCTAATAATATCCGTCGGCGTTCGTCAAACACGGCGAAATACGCGAATAAAACGGACGCGCGTATTGCCGCGAACGCGACAGATTACCGAACGTCAGACGGAGAGTAACCCGAGCGGCCCGTAACCTAACGGTACTCACGCTGACTCTGGAATCCCTGCGCCGGGCGTAGTGCGCCGAGTCCGGCGACAGCGAATCGCGCCGGGTCTTCCGGTCGGAACAATCGCCGCCCAGCTGGTCCGCGGATAGCGTCGGTTGCGAGCTCCGCCGGCCGAACAGACTGGCCGGCATGCAGCTCTCGTCGATGGCCGTCGACTGCCGCTGCAACCGGGACAATTTGTTGGCCACCGAGATCCCGTCCTTGCTGTGCCGCCGTTCGGGCGACACGTGCGGCTTGGAATTCCGGCGGGTCCTCGACGAGTACACCTGCGCAACGTACCCCACACGTTATTTCGTCGTATCGACGGCGTGGTGCCGCGAAACCAATCATCCATACGAACGGTGGTCGGACATTCATATTCGGTCGTACGGGAATCGTCCGCAAAAGGAAATCGTCGACCGTTTTTACTGACGCCGTCCCGTCGACGTAACCCTTTTGAGCGTTTAACGCACACACACACCCGCCCGGGTATTTTCAAACGGCTTTCGAAATTTCGGCGGAAACGATTCGGCCGTGACCGGTTACGTTTTCGGTGTAACCGTCTCGACGTTTTTTTTTCGAGTAAATTCGCCAAAAAGGTGTCGGTGACGCGTCGAACGAAACGGGTAAGGGATCGAAAATACGCGTACCACCGAACGTTAAGAAATAATACGGGAGTTTCGTTTGCGATCGTTGTAAAAATTGCCGGTAAAAACGTCGATTCGAAATGCGAAAAAAACCGAAAAATAAATTCGGAATATGTTTTTACCCTCGCGAATACGTTTGTACGGATTTTATACCGCGACGAGAAAACGTAATTGGAACTTTTTTAATACGCACACACCGCGGAAAAGCTGTTCTTAATTTCGTTTTAGTAGCCAACCACCAACGCGTTGTAATAGAGAAGATCGCTTTCTTAGGGTTTCTTCTCTCGGCGAATATGAATATTTTAATTGGGACAGTTTAAACGGTGACGGCGTTAATTATTTCGTTCGTTTAATTAACTATAATAAGTTATTAACGACGTTATTAAACGAGACGTGCCCAGTTTTGTATCTATAACGGCTTACTCGCCCGTTAAGACGCTACAAGTATTCCGACGTTTCCTTTACTAATAATATATCGGTAAGCGTTGATTTACGATTCGAAATTGTTTTCCGAAAAAATACAACTCGGAATTTGGAAATTTTATCGTCGATTATGTTACGATTTCGGAAGGCCGACTGGTCCACACTGAGCGTCGAATAGTAAAAAACGGACTCGACGATATAGCGCGTACGATTTTTAAAAAAAAATATTTCGCCGAATAAAATTACCGACCGCGGGGATTGGTCGATTCGAATTCCGAGTCGTTCGGCCATTCCACTCTAGTACTGGCTCGAAAATATAATCGTTCGTTGACGCCGCCATTGTATTCTCGTCCCTCGCGATACTATACGCGTTTTTTCTATTTTCGGGCGAATAGTCCGTTTCGTTGGTTTCCCGAGTCACGTATTTCGTGTAAACTCGATAACCGCGGCGCAACCAAATTCTTTACCACGTGTGTGTGTGTGTGCATATATATATATATATATATATATTGTCACTCTCAGCACGCCCGCCACCCGTTGGTATTACGAATTCGCCCTTAAGGTACCGAATTTCACGCTTAAAAACGATTCGTGAATTTTTACCTTTTTTTTCGGCCTATTCGTCGAAACGAATTACGTCTCGTAGCACGCATGTTACGTCGATGGTTTGTGGCGAATAAGGACGGCAAGGAGCTGATGGAGCGCGACTTAGGACGTCGGGATTTTCGTCTCTCTTTTAAAACCAACGCGTTCCGCGGCGACTTTTCGCGTCCGTCGCCGTGTATATTTTCTCCGTAAACGCGACACCCGCCTGATTCGTTTCACGTCGTAAATTTTATCGTCAATTTATTCGGTTTTTTACGTTTCTTTCGGCCGCGAAACGTGTCGGATGTCGCGTAAAAGTACCCTCCTACGCCCAATAGGACACGCCGAATTATTGTTGGAAAATGTAATCGAACACAGGGACTATCCCGAACTCCGGACCCGTCGTGACAGTGAATGACGCGAGTCGGTAGCTTCGCAAGAGTACCGAACGGCTTGGACACGCGACGCGGAAGACGAGTAAGTGGATTTGGAAAACACCACGGGGACGGTGTTGTCCGGATGGCGCGCTTAGAATACGGTCGATAGGGAACGGTGTGAGATTAGAAACGACTGGGGAGAGTCAAAAACGCTCGGAACTTAACCGGCGTGATCCGAGGCCGCGAGCAACGGATACCGGTGGTACCTTCGTACTCACTTGGGTGGTGGAATCTCTTCGGGACACGGGCGGCGCGTAGGACGCGATGCCGGCGGCCATTTGTGTAGGCGGCACGGCGGACACGGGCGAGCTGGGCGACGACACGGGCGGCGTGTAACCGCACGAGACGCTGTGCTGCGTGGAAACGACGGACGGCTGCGGTTGCGACGGCGGCGGTAGCGGTGGCGGCGGCGGCGGCGGCTGCGGTAACGGCGACGGTTGCTGCTGCTGATGGTGCGTGGGCGACGGGGGACCCGGCGACGTGGGCGGTGGCGTCACGCTGCTGATGACCATCGTCGGCGGCGTCATGGTCTGGTCGTCGGTCGTCTTCGCGGTACCGCAGTCGCCGGTCGCCGACCCGTTGGAAGACGTGGACTGGCCCGCCGGTTGCGTGACCGCCACCGACGCCGCCACCGCTTGCGAGTCCCTGCGTTTGTGGCACGTGCGGTGCTGCTGCTGCTGTTGTTGTTGCCGGAACGCGCGGCCGTCGTCCCTGGACCCGCGGCGCCCTCCGTCGCCGTCCGAATGGCCGACGCTAGAACACGTACGGACGACGGTTGGTCGGATCCTTCCTCCCGAGCGCAGCGGCGTACGCTCGAAACGAAAAGCGTTTTAGAAACGTATCGATTTATTACTACGCGATAGTTTCCCGTCGGTTCGCCCTGTGTCGTTTCTAAACTGCGCTCGTGACGGACGGTAATGACCGATAAGATTTTATTACGCCCGAAATAATTACGAAATCGGATACGGTTATCGGTCGTCCCGGCGCCAATTACCGACGCCCGTACAAATAATAACGACGGTCGCACATTTTCGGGTCGTCCGAATCGATTTCCAACCGTTTTGGCTACGGTACGACGTTACGTTTCCGTCGTCCGGCCACGAATAATGAAACTATTTCGGATCAAACGTTCACGGCGAAACAATAAAATCCGGCGCACGCATTTCGTCCGATAGCGAACGAAAAATAACGGTACACGGAGGTCGAGTGTTTTTAATAATATTTCGTGGAAAGAGAATGGGCCGGAAAACGGAAATAAATAATACTTAAGTATACGTCCCGTGTTATCGATTCGATATTAATTGTCGTATACACGTATACCTGTACATATATAAACGATTGTTTATTTCAGTGGGCGACGAAGGTGATATATCGTTGTACAAAACCCATAATTTATCGTGCCCGTCGTTCTAAACGTTTATTTTTTCCCGAGTATTAACCACGAGTTATTATTTATGCCAATGATTAGCGCGGGAGCGCCAAACGGGTTTTCGGAAAAACAAAAATTAACGAAAACGAGTAGTTCGCCCGCGATAATGGTCCCCGCCACGATCCGGCGGATTCGCCGGTAAAAAGCGTATTATTGAAATACGCTCGGCGTATCCAACGAACGTCGTGAACTCCGTCAATTCGTCCGCGGCTTTTCGAACGGTCGCCACTTTTATTACACTATTTCGGGGCGTCCGTACAAAGCGACGAGGAGTTTCCAGCGTTTGGACAAACGAGAATGAATCGTCGACGATCGAAATCGCTCGCGATTACTGGGCGACAAAAAAAACGCGGGCGAACGGGTGCTGTCGGAATTGCGGTCAATTTTTGAATTTAGATCAATTTTCGCGAATCGACGGACGGGAACGAATAAACGTGAGGCGTTTGTAAACGCGCGTTACACCGAAGCGAACGCGTCGGAGCGTTTACGTCGGATAACCTAAGCGTACACGACGAACGTTAAAAAAGTAGGCTACGGAAATGCGGGGCTCGTTGGATTTTTATGTACGTACACACGCGAACCGAGCGTACAATATTACGAATCGGTTGGGATATCACAAGGAGGCGCACACACACTTTGTCCTCTTGGAAAAACGCTTTCGCTTTTTCATTCGATATTGAAATTCGCGGTGTAAAATAAATGTTCGCCGTTAATCCCGGTACGTTTTAATTAAAAACGTATTTTGAAGGTCGTAGTTGGCCGGAAGTGAACCGGAACGCGTATCGCTAAAAATGTTCGGCGAAATAAACGCGAATCTATTTTTTTACACGAAAAATTCCTAAGCAAATAGGCGGTTTTTGTTTTTTTCTTTCGTTAACGCACCTGCGTGCGTGTTGGCGAAATTTAATATCGTCCCGACCGACGTAAAATATTTTCCAGAGAATATTTAAGCATATTGTTTACTAACGGCGTTGTATTTTTTCTTTTTTATAAAACGCCTCTTAGTTAATTATGAAACGTCGTATACGAGTACGTATTTCGAAAAAAATTGTCGCGTATAGAAACGAAACATATAGACTTATCTTAAAATTTTATTTTTTAAATATCGCTCGGAAACGTTTTATCGGATTTTAAAAAGAAACGTTAAGCGAATAGTTCTTAGTATTATCGAAACGCTTATACCAAAAAATAGAAAAAGATTAAAAAATCGAATTCGTTCCCGAAATTATTATTATTGGCGTTAAGCGAAATTAATCGTAAAAAAACGATAAAAACAATACGACCGATCTAGAAAATAAATAATAATACGCGTATTCTGTCTATTGTTCGTGCACGACCCGAACGGACAGTCGGAGATACGATTTTTGTGAAAGCCGATTCTCCGGGAAGCTTTGTTTCGACGTTAACAATAGTAACGTCGGAATCTCGGCATTATCATCGGCTGGTCTATATATAGGTATATATCATAGAAACAGAGTACGCGTCGAAAGAACGCTATTAATAGCGACGATTTTCGGACATTGGGTAGAAAAAAATTCGGTATATCGAAAACGCGCACGCCGCCCGGTCGTCACTCGAGATCGGCCGACTACGACGGCGGCAAGCGTAGTGTGTGTGTGTGTGTGTGTGTCTGGCCTCCGGATGTACCGAATTCTCGGGATTCTTCGGGGGGGGGGGGTTTTCCGATCGAACCGAAAGTTTGGCGAATTTCAGAAACGACCCGTATATTCGGCCGAGAACGACGTTCGTTCGTGGCTTTGTGAAAACAACCGAATACCCGAACGCGGGGCCACCGGCGGGTTTAAATAGATTTTGACGACGCGTCCGGTTAGGTTAGGATACCGTTACATGGTTTCTGTTTAAATACCAAGCGCGGTCGTATTACCGTCTCCCGCGCGTAAACGCGAATAACGTTAAAAACGTAAATCACTACCGACGGACGGTGCCGATTTAATAGTAGCTCGGGGTAACCAGTTTTCGGTAATCGAATAAACGGAACGAGACGCGTTCGTGTTGAACGCCGCGCCTAACTCGTCCGTAGGACGAAACGTCCGACAGGAGCGTAATAACGGACGTGCGCGACACGAGAACTGTTCGAAAAATTCGGTTAGACTTTTCACGAACATTCCGTCCCGTTGGCGGACGCGTTTTGCCCGATACGTTTCCGGTTTACGACCGAACTTTTCGCGTACGGCGCTCGTACAAAACCGATATACTTATACACGGTACGCGCATATTTACTCTCCGGATCCTCGGCGTCTGGACTGGGAAACGGCGCTGGGCGTGATGATCGAGTCGCGCCGGTTGTTGAGCAGTTTGGCGATGTCGGCCCGGAAATCGGTCTTGCTGTCCCGGCGTCCCCCGCCCTTGCTGGACGACGACTTGACGCCTGAGTCGACGGACGACTCGCGCCGTTTCCGGGACGACGCGAGCGTGTTGGACCGACCGAACGGCAACGTCTTGGCGATGTCGGCCAACGTTTCGCGCCTGGTGATGCCTTTGGGTCGGCCGCCCACGCCCGTCGTTTTGCCACCGCCGCCGCCACCTCCGCCGCCGCCGCCGCCGCCGCCGCCACCGCCGCCGCCACCGCCGCCACCGCCGCCCATCCCTGTGCCGCTCCACTCGCGCAGTATGTCCGTGAGCTGGGCGAGCGAGCTGCGCCTCCGGCGTCTGCTCACCGGCGGCGACGTTTCCGCCGTCTCCGTCGGCGGCGATTCGGTGGTGATCTGCGCGGCCGAGTCCCGGCGTCCGCCCAGCCGCTGCTTGAGCGTCGTCTCCTCCATCTGCTCGCGGAGTATGTCGTCCCAGCCGTTGCCGCCCTGCCACACCAGGCCCACCTGGTGGCTGAGGATCGGCAGGTTGCACACGAAACATATGGCCGTCATCGTCCTGGACGACGACGATACGCGAACAAAACGAAACGGAAACAAACAAACAAACAAACGGTTACGCGCCCCGCCGATTGGTTTACGTGGCCCGTGCCGAGGGCCCGAGTAGCTCCGAAGAAACGTACGGAGCGTAGACGTTCGTGTACGGTACCGTCGGACGAATCGAGGGGGGGCGCGGGCGGATCGCAAATCACCGGCGTCCCCGTAGACGTTTTGTTGGCCCGCGCGACGGACGGAAAGCGTCCGCGAATAGGAATTACCGCGAACGAGTATTTTTGGTACGCGAAACCGTCGGTGTGGATGGGGGAGGGGTATCTCGAAATTGGTCGCGAAAACGTGAACGCGATTGTCGACGACGAACAAAAAAAAAAAAAACGCTACGAAATTAATTATTAAATATTCGGCGACTTTGTCGTCAACTTGGAAACGAAATACTCGTGTCGCGATAGTAATTCCTATTCACTTCGAAGCGCCTTCCTCGCCCGTGCCGATTTAGTCGTTTTAAAAACAGGCCAAAAACGCCTGAATTCGAGATCCGCGCACGCCCGCGCGGTCGTAACGAGTCCAGCAAGTCCCGTGACATCTCGTAACAATCATTGACGGTAACGTGTCCGCGACGAACGAATATTTTAACGATTTTTTCATTACCGAAATTACGATCGGAACGTACGACGTCCGCCCGGGATCGTCGACGTTTCTGAACTACCGACTTCGCCCCCCATTGCGCTCTACTCGACGCTGATGTATATTCGAAAACGAAAACCACCGATTTCGTGTTCCCATCTTATTCCGTTAACGTTCGTCGGTACGTACGTTTTAGACGCGTGAAAAAATGACGAATATTTCAATATCGAGACGACGTCGTTGAAAAATATTTCTTCGTCGCGGACATGTTTCGGGGTGTCACGGGACTTACGGAATGTATAGCGAACGGTGTCGAACGGCGGTTACTCGTATATTATTATATACGCCAGAGCGGGACGAAATAAGTTCGGGAAACTATTTTTTTCCTGTCGTAAACTCCGTCGTCGGTATATCATATATATATATATACACGTGTTAATACGTTCGTAAACTTTACCGTAACTATAATAATATTGTCACGATTTTCTTGGTCGAAATTTCCGTATTTACGAATATTTTTCCGAAATTTATAATACACGTACGCATATACGAACCGGCACGATTTATATTGGCGGCGAAAATGTAGGCAAGGCGTTTCGAATACATTATTAGCGTATTTGGTTAAAATCGAATAAAGAATCGTCGACGGAAAAAAAAAGAGAAAAAGCGTCGAAAAACCGATCCCGCGTTAGAATATATATGGAAAAATCGAGATTATTTTTTTCACATCGTGCGAGCCAGTACGAACAATGGCGCGGATGTGTTTCGAATAATATTATCGTCGGAAAACGTAGCGAACTGTTCGACGACGCCGACGTTACACCGGAGGCGTTATTTTATTCGTTTTATCCTTACCATACGCGTATTAAAGACATTTTACGAAACTCGTAATGTTGACGAACATTAGTGTATTCTTTTTCGCCTGATACGTATCGAAACGGTTTACACATAAATATCGGACCGCGGTTAGGTAAATCGTCCCGTAATTTCCCGACGATACCGCGAGGCTCGCCATTATGTTTATATTTAAAAACCTCCGTCACTCTTCCCCCCCCCCAAAAAAAAAAAAAAATTTAACCCCCGTATTTCGCGTTCGTTTCCGAAAATCGGACGAAGTTTACGACAGCCAATAAACCGGTACGTGTGAAAATTACGTTTTCCGAGCGGACATGTTCGTCTCGCCGGAGAAGGGTCGGAATTTCGTATCGCGTACAATGGATTAAAAGGGCGAGCAGCTTCGGTGCGTGTAACCGCCGACCATCAAAACGTTCGAAACGACAAAAACACCAAAACCATTTCGAATAGACGGCATTTACGGGCGTGCAGCGGCACCGGGAGGACGTGTTCGTCGGTACGTACGGTTCGCAAGTCGTATACGCGACAGCGTATCGTAACCGTTAATGTTTCGACTTCGTCGACTTGTTTTCTCATTTTTCGTCGGGCACGAAAAACGCGTGTGTCTCCGCCAAATATCGTCGATTTCGAAACACCACTGCCGGCGTCACTGCACGCGCGTTTATTATTATTATATACGTGTATACATACACATATATACATACTTACACGTTCAATGTCACATTAATTAAAAAAATCAAAAAACATTCGAAAAACCGAACGAACTAAATACGCAAATCCGTCGCGAGCGACGGACCAAAAATAGCATGCGAAATCGTATTAGCTACAATAAAACACTACGGTATTGCGATCGTGCACTATGACGTGACGCTAAAACAAAATGCACGCGCAGAGAAAAGCTCGTGATCGCCGTGCGCGTTGTTTTTATTACCAAATCTACGACCGTAAATATTACGTAAACGGTTTTTTTTGTGTTGTCGACGTCGAAAATCCTTTTTTTATTTTATTATTAATTATTATTTTATTAAGTACCCAAAAAAAAAACCGATAATTTTCGATTTTTCTTTTGAAAAGGCTTCCTCGAATAGAGTTCCGACCCGGTAGTTCGTCGCTATTTGTTTATTGTCGGCGTTTCGCGTATAACTTGTTAACGTCGTCGCGGAAATAAATACGTAAACACGAATCGACCGAGTTATAAAAAAAAAAGAGTCCCGTCAAACTCGCGACTTTCAGCGTTCGATTTATGTCGAATTATTGTCGTCGTTATTACGTAAACGTTCTCGTAAACCGAAAAAACTTCTAACGAACGAACGAATATAATTGGCCTTAATACGGGTACGGGTTTTACGGTATACGCGTACGTTGATTATATAATAACTATTCAAAATTCGCGTCGATCGTGTCGGTTCGCCGTAATACAAACGCCGTTAGCACGCCGCGGTCACTGTCCAGCGATTTGAAAATTCGATACGAAAACGCAATTATCGACAATAGTAATAACGGAACGTGGGCAAGTATATTACACGAAATACGTAGAAAAAATCTACCTACGATTATTTTAAACGTTTTGAACGTCCGGAAAGCTCAGGCGGTGCGTAACTCGTAAGTGGGATCACGGTGTTTGATAGGCCCCGCCCGAAATTAAAATTATTAATATCGAAGGACGCGATAAAATAGAATTACGGTTGAAATTAAGCCCGAAACGCTAGAACACTCTCGCCCGAAATATACGTAATAAAAATGACGTCCGAACCGAAATAACTACGCGTAACGATAAATAAATACGGACGTCGTCGAGAAACGAAGAACGACAAAAATCGCTATCCTCGTACCGTACGCGACAAAATCATTGTCGTATCGGTTAATTGACACGATTTCGATTATGTACGTTATCACACACACATATACGTACGTAAACCGCAAACGGGAACGAATATGTGACGCGCGTAAACATTTTCGACGAAACACGGGATCGGGCGAGTGAAACGTGCAAAATGATCGTCCGGTAAACGCGTAAATCGACCGTTATTCTCGTTTTACACCGTCCCGTGGTTACGCGCGTTCTCGTTCCATTTCGCGTTTCTACACATACGAGTTCGCCTTATACGTGCGCCGTTTCGTAAGTACACTGCGCCGAGATTACGGAAACGACCCGTGGTTGCCGCGACGTTCGTTAAACTATATACGACGATTACCGCGGTACAAATAGCTATCGAACTAATTCGGCGATTGAGCGTATTCGCGAGTGTCGGTTTAAATCGTCCGTTTACGCGCGGGGACCACGGCCGAAAGGTGCCGCGTTAATCGTTCGTTCCGGTTGTATTCCCTCCCGGCGTTTATTCGTTTTACGCCACCGATTTCCTCGGGTTCGTTATAATCGTCGAATTCGCGTTTGGTTTTCCACATTTTCCTCGTCCCTGTTCCATCTTTTATCGGTAACATTCTTCGTTTCCCCGCGGTTTTCCGACTGTGATTTACTCGATTTTAATTTTTTTGTTCGTTCAATGTTCGACGGTTACGGTTTTAATGGTTTATACCGCGCGTACCGGTATTGTAACGAATTATAAACGATTTTCGACGGAGAAAAAAACGTAATCGTTATTTGAACTGCCTCGACTCTATCAAGGCGTTGTTAATTGTACGGCGTATTTTATACGGTTGTGGATAGGTAGTCTGGGGTCGTTCTGGAATTGAACGGCAGCGACCCGCGAACTGTTCGAAATTCGTGTAAAATGTTCGGCGAACGTGTCGTTTCTTTCGTTTTAAAAAATATCGTCGTCGATCGGCCGAAATAGTTTCGTTCGCGCGATTGCCGGTACGGTTATTAATTCGGTTCGCGTGGCTTAGTGGTTAGTGCGGAACCGCGCCGGATCGCCACAAATCGTTTCTTCCCACACACTCACACTCCCGGACAGGGACACCTGTTGTTTCGGTTCGTTATCGCCGCGACTTCGTACCGGCATCGCCAACCGTAGATTTGTTCGACTATTGGATACAAACGACGCCCGTCGTTTATCCGCCGAATATTGGAATAATTTCGTTTTACGCGGCCCGGAATTTAGCGTATGGTCGTATTAATAATAAACGTCGGTCGGTATTTATTTATCGGGGAACGATCGTCAATTTTTCGATTTTTTTTATTCGTAGTTTTTTACCGATTATTTACGTAAATTTGAACGATTTCAAACGTTTCGAACCGATAAAATTATATTTATTCGTTCGGACAGAAATGTATAGGCGCCCGTGTATTATACGATCAGTTTCCCCGCGCATATGCTCCGTGTATTATTTATATACACACGCACCTGTTGAATATATAAACGAAAACTAAAACGTTACCACTATATAAACAAAGATAATTAAAATAGGCGTACGTGATATATAAATATAGATTGTACAGCGTATTTAGTGATAGAGAAGTGTGTGTCATTTTTGTTCTGAAAATGTTAACGTCTAAATGAAAACAATAAAATCGAAACAAATTGGTAAAAAAGAAACAAAAGCAATCGTAAAAAATGGCGATGCGAATGATGATCGGGACCTGTAATGACGAAGCCTCGGATACGCCATAATTCATTTTCTAGTGGCGATTTGTGACTGTGGCAGCGTCCTACTCTACAGATTTATCTCACCGTCACAACTGTAACAACACACACACGTCGTGCTTTTCGCTAATTTTCCGGTTGTTTTTTTAAAAAAAAAACCACTATGGACATGATTATACAAAAAAAACAAAAAAAACCGAAAAAAAAAAACAATAAAACATGACCGAAATAAAAAATTGATTGGTAAACGAACGAAATATCAGCTTTTCGGCATATCGTCGGCTACGTTCGCCTACGTTACACCAACGGTCGGTTCGAGGATCGTCGTCGGGCGCGGACAGTGCCGTTCGCCGTATAGCGAGTACGTCTATTTGGTGCGCGCCCGTTAAACGGGCCACGACGTCGGGGGTGAGGGGGGAGCAACTCGAGGAAAATAACGGCGGCGACAATTACGTGTCGCGCGGTTTGTCGCGACACCTGGCGGCCGGTAAGCACCGAGTACCCGAGAACGGACGCGGACAGATCGCGCCAAACGGAGCGCGCCGTCCCCGAAAATTCCGCCACCAAGTCCGGGCGAACGTCGTGCGACGGCGATTTGAAATCGCGCCCGTTTTTCCAAACAACGTATACGACGCGACACACACACACACGTCGCGTGTGCACGCTCTACGTACATTCGTTCTCGTTCGTCCAACGGCCGAATTCGGACGTTCGATAATAACGCGACGTATACGATTCGTGCCCGACCGCATTTGTTGTATTCGCCGTTTCACTTATTCCTTCCCGAGACCTCCCCCGCCCCCGTCATCCGTCCGTAGAAATACCAAGTCCGCTCCCCGTTTAATCGTCGCACGACGACGACGTTCGCTTTTACCGGTCGTCGCCGGCGCCATATTTTGTCGGGCAGCTCGTTCCGTTCGTCCGGCGATCGCCTTTGGCCCGAAACTCTCCGAAATCGATTTCGCGAAAAAACTTCGCTCCGGTTATGCCTCCCCACACGCGGCACCGTCCCGCCAGTGTTCGCCGCCTAACCCGTGCCCGAACACATCGGGCCGATCGAAGCCGTTACGATATTGTCCGTACACAGCGGCCGTTATTTACCCGCCGGCCCTTTTTACCGCGTTACACCGGCGTACGGTCGGCGTCTGGAACGACCCTGGGTGCCGAACCCCCCGGGCCAAGGGACCGTCCGATCGTTACGAATAATAATTACACACGCCCAAGCGCCTTTTTTTTCTCGTTTGTCCGGCGCGCGCCCGCGTCGTAGATAAGACGACGTCGTCGTACTGCCGCCGCCGCCGCCGCCGCCGCATTCGCCACACCGTCGGACATTACTTTCCGACAAAAATAACCGCCTAAAACTCCGAGGATAATACGAGCGCGTGCGCGTGTTATACGCGTATATTTCCGGTTCGCAAACCTTCGTTATTTTTGATAACGGTCTTAGCCGAAATCATTATCTTTAGGACGTCTCGTTTTTCTTCCACTTCCAAAAACTTTCCGTACACACACACACACACACACACACACACACGTATATAACGATCCGACCGGAAAACCTTTCGACGGAACGCTCCGATTTCGGACCGGAAATAATTGGGGATACGGCGTATATAATATCGAGTTTTGCCCGTCGGACATATTCCCTCAGAACGTCAGACGACAAAGCCAACTTCTATCGACCATAATAATAATAACGTACGTCGGGTAACGAGCGAATATCGAAAATCCTACCCGGAATTCCCGACGACCGAAACGGGCACGTACACGTGTTCCGAAAACTGACGTCGCCCGATTATTATCGACGTATCAACGCCGGCAACGGTTTACGAGCGCGACGAGAGGACACGCGAACACGCCGAGTCCGACGACGCGATTACGTAAATCGTTCGCCCGAACGCGTTCGGCTGGTTTATTACGCGTAGTACGGGTAACGACCGGTTCGGGTAGTTCCGGAAATAATCGTTCGGCCGATTGCCGGACGGCTACGCGCGTCATATTGTTTTTTCGTTTTCGGTCGTTTTTCAAAGTCGGATAGATACGCGGTACACGGTAACGGCCCCGAATGGGAATCCGGTATCCGTTTCGGGGATGTTCCGGTAACTTTTTATCGACACGGCAACCCGGTTGTTTTTTGGGCGCGCCGAAACGACGTCGGTGGAAAGGTACACGCGAATTCGAAAACGTGTCCGCGGTTATCTACTGGAAACGCCGCGTCGAATCGTCGAATCGATCGCGAACAATAAAAGCGACACGATTCGGCGGCGCGTAGGTGGCCATTTCGGTAACGCGACGCCGTTTAAGCGCAATTGTCGTTCGTGATACCGGATAAATATCGTCGCGCACGGTCGGAATAAATAACGATACAATTATTCGGAAACGATTTTAATGGAGTCAAAAAAGAAAATAACGTCGCCGAGTACGCTCCACGGGTTACGTGTGTATGTGCGCGCGTGAAATTCAAAAAATATTTCGTTACACGGTTTCGTGTTTGCCGTTAACGATGTTTTTCGGGGTTCTTTTTTTATCGTTATTATTTGTTTTCGGAACGAAATATTTTTAACGTTGTTCCCGACACTCGACGAAACGCTAAAAAAGGCGCGCGCGTGGTCTTTTTTGTTGCCGCCGCCGAGCAACGTTCGTAATATTTATGTACCGAAATTGCGTTTACCGAACGGACCCCCCCGATGAGTGGGCAGTGGCGGCGAGAAGGAAAACGATTTTAACTCGATTGTTATTCGATTTAAATAACTTACCTAACCGTTTTATGTGACGGTGAAAATTTACATTTTAATTTCGACGCCGGAGTATATAAATTATGTTAATCTCGAAAACATAATTTCGCGTCGACAGTCCCGTAAAAAAGGCGCGCGCGCGGGCGCCCGTACTACTTATTGGACGTATGTAAAATCCGACGTTTAATTTAATTAAATTTAATCGATTTTCATTAACGTTTAAACGGGCGCGGGCAATTTTTACGGGCTATATTCGTAGTTTTTTTTTTCTGCCCGCGAATGGTTCGGTAGAGGGGCGGGTAAGTGCGGAGAGATTTAAAAAATATTTCATACGCGGCCACGGGATATATTAAAATGTTAATATTGTTATTTTTTAATCAATCCGCGCAAACAACAATGTGCGATATGAAATTATTATTACTCGTTTCGCCCGCCCGCTGTACGCGACGTCGAATGAAAATCGACGATAGAATTTCGAAAAGTGTATTAACGTCCGTACGTATTACGGGGTAAATTTGTTTCATTACGCGATATTCGCCGCCGACGTTGTTTTTTTTTCTGTTTAATTCGCGCGTGTTTTTTTTAATAATAACGCGTTTCGCATAAACGATACCCGGCGTTCCCGTCGCTAAATCTATACGAGTATATAAATAGCGACGGGCGGTGTCCCTCCGGGAAATTGGCAATATTTAATGATTCGAACCCGGGAAAACGAAACGAATTTCGCGGCGAAATCCGTACGGAGAAGAGACCGAAAAGAAAAATCGCGTTCGTTCTTCGAACAGCCCCGATCGGAACGCCGAGCGAGACGACTATTCGTACAATATTCGACGGTTGCGGCGCCGTCCCGGGTTATTTTCTCGCGGGACTAATCGAACCCGAAATAGTAGTCCGTCCGGGTGATTACGACCGCGCGGATAACGTTTGTTGTCGCGGACGTCGGCGCGGTGAAATTTACTCGAAAAAATTACCAGGATATTCTAAAGGGCGACTCGGACGGATCCGGCGTTCGATCCGTTTATGTAAAGGGTACGTCGGGCATTCACCGGCGGCTGTTTATGTACGGACGTGATTCGGTGCGAACGCGCAAAGACGCGCCGGGCACGTGCGTACATGGACCGAGAACGCTCGCGAAAGTACACCGGCGTCCGTCTTGTGGCCACAACGAGGAAACTGAACACGTAATCGACCCGATAATCGCCGGATTCGGTGTAAATCCTCATCGCGTGAAATGCCACCGTTACTAAACGGTGCACGTGCTTTTCGCGCGTACGAAGGTACGCCGCCAACTAGACGAACGTATTCGTCGACACCGTAGAGCTCCGTTCCGCGCGCCCGCGAAAAAACGACACGGAAACGTCGGCGAGGATAATGCACGACTACCCCGTTCGGGGCCGTATTACGTCTATATATGTTAGGACGCGCGCGAAATGTATCGTAACGCGCCATTTATTTTTGTCGTACGAGAAAACGCCGTCGCGTGCCCGACGACGATCCCTCGCGGGCGTATTAATCATTTTCTTTCGGTAGGCGCGCACACATCCCAACATACTTTCCGAACGCTTTCTCGTCCATTAAAGAGATTAAGGCTTCGATCTTTGCCACGCCGTCTTTCGTTCACACACACACACACACACGTATTACAGGTCTCGTAAAGTTTGGCGCTTAAACACGAACGCGTGTGGTGTGTCCTTGGGACAAGTATTAAATACGTAACGCCGAAACGTCCCCGACGGAACTCGAACGTTATTTGTCCTCCTAATGGAATTTCTAATCGAACGCCGCGGAGACGGTGCCAGCGGAAAACGAGGGAATTACGCGGGTAGGAAAAGTTTCGCTCGAGCGATACGCGCCACGCGACGATTGCGGCGTATTATTAGTACCACGCGTTGTATCTCGCCCGACCTAGTGGTGAATTCCAGCGCCCGACTTTTATTACACGCGTGTATACGAATATTGGACTCTCGCCGGAATGGATTTACGCCTGTACGTTTCAAAAAAACGAAAAAACCGCGACAACGCCCGATCCGAAAAATACACTTACCGCGTATACGCGGGAAAAAACCTCGAGAACCCAAATCGTACGCCCGAATAGTAAAACGGAATGGGAATCGATTCAAACGTAACGTCGTGGTTCGTCGCGATTGACGTTCATTTTCGAACAAACCTATATGGCGATTGTAAATCATTTTCGAAGCGAGTACGATTAACACGCCTGCCCAACGTCCAATCTGCGGATCTAAGAACAATTTTGCGATCCCGTTGTTCTACGTTTATATATTACGTATCCATAAACGAGATTTATAGGCGAAACGTACGTGGCCGAAAACGGCGACTAATAGTACTAATTTGGTATCGACGTCGAGAACGAGACGTTCCTGAAGACGAGCAACGACGAACCGCCAACGTACAAATTATTTCGCGAAATATGTTTTTCGTAGGTATACTAATCGTTAGGTCGCGCCGTAAAAAGAGTTGTTATCGTCCCAACGATTTCCACAGCGGTATCTCATCCCGTGACACGAAATTTGGTGGCTTTTGTACGATTTTGTTATTTCCGGGACGCGAATCGTAATAATGACGATTGGTCCGTTTTTATTATTATTAAACGACGCGCGCGCCCGCTTGTCATGGACGTGTGCGACTGACGATTAACTAAAACACGATAACGATAATCGTCGACGTAATTCCGGACACGGTTTGTCGCAATACACGACGCGATTTTCGTCGTTTCTCCCGAGCGGTTTTTTACTACCGTCGTTTTTGCGTTCTTTAACGAAGCGATTAGGAAAACGAAAACGTCGAACGTATTCGATTTGTAATATTACGGATTCGGTCCGGGAAATTCCGTTCAACGACGTCGCGAATATGTAGTCGTAAACGTCATAACCGTTCCGGTAGTTTGTTGTAAAACGATTTGTTCCTCCACCCCCCCCAACCCGATCAAAAGTCACGAGGCGGAGGGGAAATACAAAAACAATCGACTTTACGAATAATACACGTTGTTGTACAACTGGCGCGGTTGTTTTTCCGCTCGGTTAGAAACTGACCTAATAATAATCCCGCGAGCAGTTTTTATACGGTTTTTTTTTTTTTTTGTTTACCCTTCGTCTCGAAGTATAACGTCCCTCTCGAATTTCTCTCGGAATGAAACTACCCCGTAAATACACTTCAAACGTGTATATATATATACCTAATACGTCGGTATTACGGGCAAAGGAAATTGTTTTAATAATCCATTATCTATAATGGATTTTAAACGATTCGCGTATTCTATTATCGTCGATAATACGATTTTTTCGGGCTCGCGATCGGAATCGAAAAGTTTTTTTTTTTTTTATTTCCGGTCGCTACCGGCCCGTGTATTAGACGTCCGCAATACGCGGCGTCGACCGTTTGCCGAATAAAGCGTCGGTAACGGACGACCGCCGTCGACTGCCGACCCAATCCTCCCGGGTGGCTCGGAACGTGACGCGAATTATGACCGAAGTCCGTCGGTTTTTTTTTTACGCGAAAAACAACAACCGGAACGAATCCACTTACGTACACACGCGGTTTTCCGTTCTCGGCCGTTCGACGATTTCTATCGGATTCGCTCGAATAACAATATGCGCGACGTATCGCGCGTTTCGTTATTCCGAATAATTCGTATTGGCTGGCGTGTCAGGGGTCCCGATGTCTCGCGTTGTTTTTACACACCGCGTCCGTAATTAACTCGTATTTATACGAAAACGCCCGTCCGCGTAAATCAATTAAAAACGGAGTAAGGGCGAGAGTTCGGCGGACGCGCGTTAGTAACTCGTACAATATTATTATTACGGTCCGCGAGCGCTTTTCGAGTGATAATTAATTTCGCTTTACAGCGTGTGTGTGCGTATGGGATCCCCTGCTGTATATTTTCGTTGGAAATTAATATACTCCAGAATATTAGGATCGGCCGGCTTTTTTTCCGTCGACCACCGCCGAATAAATAACGAAAACACGGCGAGCTGTTCCGGAATTCGACCGAACCGGACGGTTTCTATACACGAGCATTTTATTTCAGGTACCCGGCGGCGGTTGTCGTGTTTTTCATCGTAATAGGACGGGACGTCGCGGAAACGACGGTCGAAACAGCGCCGCCCGCTGAACAACAACGTCGTGTCCTCCTCCGTCGTATTATTACGCTCGTTTATCGGGAAAACGTTATGACAATATTTACGGCTCCACAGGTAATGTGAAGCCGCTTATATTCTCCGTCAACGACGATCGGTTTAAAACTTTTCGCCGAGAACTTTTATTTTCCAGTCAAGTATGAAGTTATGTTAAGGTTGTTTGCCGAATTATTTTACGTATATATACACACACACACACACACCTGTGTACATTGTTATCAGCGAGTTATCGAAGCGAGAGTAATTTCGAAAAAAGTTTAAAAAGGATCAATAACATTATTACTAGATTTAAAGCTTTCCCCGTGAGCGGTCTAATCTAAACTTCGGCGACTCTTTATTTTAAATCACGAAACAAACTTTTCTGTTCAGACACCGGCGAAGACTTCGTGGGACGCGAAATAAAGGAGGAAAAAAAAATTAAATAACCGAAAATTAAATTCCTTTCCCGGATTTTTACCCCCCCCCCCCCCCCCCACCCCCCCCCCCCCCCACC
>JAIPRN010002343.1:0-31766 GCA_025469175.1 Geopemphigus sp. TES_GeoC_2020
ATAACAGAGAAAAAAAAAAGAGAGAGAGAGAGAGAGAGAGAGAGAGAGAGAGAGAGAGAGAGAGGTACGGTATTATATTATATATGTATAATATAGACGACGGTAACGACGCGAGAGCAAAATCGTCCCAGGGTGTACGACGGAAGCAGCAGCAGCAGCTCGATATACCTACCTAGGGGCTGCGCACACACAGCAACAAGTTCGTGACGCCATACGGCCGACGACGATAACGTGCCTGGCGCGGCGGCCATGGCATCGGCGACGGCGCGCGCGCGTTATATTGATTTCGCCTAGTGCACTACTATATAATACTATACATATACACACCCAAATGTCACTGTAACCGCCGTCGTAATTTACATCCCTTTCTCGTAACATCGTGAGATAATACCTAATCTCGTTTGGTTTTCGAACCGTTTCGGTCATCTGTAATTATATAAATTATATATTATATAATTATATACGTTATTATATAAAAGACGTACGGTGAAAAGTCATGTGTATATAATATTATATACTCATAAGTTACCAATTAGACTATGTCTAACTTCATGAGTTGTAATACGGTAACGACAATCAACGAATAAGGTCAATCGAATTTTGGACGATAAATCGACCACGATTATATTGTTTTTCCCGATCTTCGATAAATATTATTCAAGAGATAAACTATGTATGCAACAGATAGCCTTAGGTAGAAACAGTAAAATAACGAAATAAAAATGAAGAACAACAATTTTAATGCATATCACAATATACGTTTCATGAAAATGGATTGTTAAAATAGAGCTTGTTTAATATTTATCGTATGTATATGTATAATGGGTATATTATACTGCCACCGAACTCATATTTCTAAATTTTATGCTATTAACACTTTTAAGGAACAAGCACTCTATGTGTTATAATTAAATATCATATTTAAACGATTTAAGAATTTCCTGTATATACCGAATAAATATTAGAGGTACATTTATCGTTAGGGATTTTAAATTTATGCGTAAAGCTTTTGTGACGCGTGATTTACAAGTTCACAGTTACACCATTGTTAAATGATGAAAAATAATGTAGCTAACTTAAGTAAATTAAAGCCCTTATCCTTTTTTTAAATATTAAGGTGTAATCGCTTCAATGGAGTAGGTGAATGATAATATCGTATCGTGGCGCGTTCGCAGAGAAATAAAAATATAAAACAATTATATGGAACGCGTCGTCGTCCTCGGTCGAGAAAAAATAAAAAACAAATACCCTCACTCGACATCTGTACATATTATACTTATATACAATATAAACATAAACAGCGGGAAAACAGTGATGATAGTATATAGTATGGTATAGTATGGTATAGTATAGTATAGTAAAATATAGTATAGTATAGTATAGTATAGTATAGTATAGTAAGTGTAGTGTAGTAAGTGTAGTATAGTATACGCGGCTGTAGTAAATAGTGGTCGGACACGCGCATCGAATCGATATACGTTCGGGCCTGTGTCATGCCATACTGTACTGCGCGTTGACGTCGTCCTGTTTGCGCGCGCACCCGCTGGCTGGCCTGTTTTTATGATTTCACTATTCACCGGTACACAGCGTTCGGTACCAAAAATCAGTGTGCTCAATACAGTTTTTGGATCGCGTTAGATTACAAAGTTCGAAGTTAAATTTGCATTAACTATATTATATTTCTAAAATCTAAAATACTGCTTATTTCACAATATTTTAACCATTGTAGATCATTAGAGAACAAGATAGACATGCGAATATCGTGATCTTAAAATGTATAAAACTAAGGACATATTTAGTGTTGTAGATACTAAAAAATTATATGTGTGTTATTAGAAATTCAAAAATAATCGTTAACAAATAATATATTATACTTTATTAATATAAAAATATTTCTTTTTCGTAATTTTGCCATAAAATTGAGGTATTAAACATTTATCCATTTTAATACTTTTTTAGCAATATATAAACAAATAAATTATACTATTTTAACAATAAAACAACAGTGTTGATAGTTTGGTTTCATTTTTTTGATAAAATAGAGTATTAATATATATTTTCAACCAATCGATTACTATACATTTTTTGAAACAATTGTTAAATATACTTATGAGTAGATTATATCTACTAGATCTATTATAAATTATTAATATATTCGAATTAATTTGAACTTTTTAAACTAATATAATATACAAAATATTCGGACGTAACTTTAGCCATAACATTTACGGCGCAGAATAATTTTTATGACCAATAACGTATAAAACCAATTTTACTACGACCAAATTGATGCAACCAATTGACAGGATGCCGTTTTCACTAAAGTTATATAATTGCTACGCTTAAAATTGATTTTGGTTTACAATATACGAAATTTTTTATTATGTGCATTATTTATATATATGTATTTAGGTCAAACATTTATTACTCCATTATTTGAAAATCAAGAATCAAATAGTGATAATTTAAAAAACATATTTATTGACATTATTTATTAAATTGTATTCTAAATTCATTTCTACATAAATAATGATATTTAACGAATTTGGAGAGAGGGAACGATTACTGGTGTAATTAATTTATAATTTATTTTTAACTTAACAATTTAAACAAACCTTTAATATGTAATATACATCAATGCTTTATCATTTCGATTTGTATTGAAAGTCTAAAACTTGAATATTTTTGTATAATTGTTATATAGTATATTTTTCTTGATCAGAATATATTCTTGCCAATACCTGAACGATAGTATAAATTGTTTTTTATTGAAGTTCGTCGTAGTTAATATTTTATTTAAATCAAGTTTTATTATACTGTAATAATGTCGACTCAGTATTATAAAGTTTATGATAAATAAAAAAATTAAACTACCTTTGATCCTTACCGTCATTCTTTGGTTTCCAAAAATAAAATTATCAACAAACGTCAAACAACAAAATTCACAAAAAATTTTATAGACTAAAAATAAAATTATATCTTGGAACCTTATAATGAGTAATATATATATATATATTTATATAATATTCGTTATTTACTATTTATAAACGAACAATAAATGTTCCTAATATAGTCAGATTTCCTGTTACTATTTTGACGGTACGTAATGAAGTGAACATAATTAGTACAACTGCTAAGAATTTATTTTGAGTTGTGGTGCTACATTGTATCACCATTTTTAAAGATAATAAAGCACCGCAACTCATCAGGCCAGTTACTATTTTTGCCAAAAGGATACGAATATATGCTTCCATTCGGTAAATATATGTTAATGATAATATCCATTGCCTAAATTTGTATTAAATAATTATATGGAAATCTACAAATAACGAACATAGTTTGATGTGAAACAGTATAAACTTTTTTGTGTATATAATCCTACAAACCATTCTTTATTCAGACCAAATTGTCCCTTTTACTATTGAACGACCAATGTATATTTAATGCGTTCTGAATCGTGTTTGTAATATTCGAGGTGATCTCAAAAAGTAAGAATACAAAGGTTATAGTTTACTCAAAATATGATATATTCGAACAAAATTCACAAAAATATTTATTTCACTACATTATTATTTTCTACGTAGTCACCATTTAAATCTAAATATTTTATATTTTTTTCTCTGTATTGAGAAAAAAGTTTAATAATTGCGGTGTCGTAATTTTCTTCTACCGCCAATTATAATCAAACAGTGATGTCTTCTGATTAACTTCAAAACATTTTTCACCCAAAAATTCCTTTAATTAATTAATTAATACAACAAATTAGAATCGCAAAGTGTGAAGTCTGGAATGTGAAGGGGTGTGGGAAAATATCCCATCCAATGAATTTACGAGTTTTTAATTTCTTCAACAATTTTGGGTATCATCGTAGACAGATGGCCACTTTTCCTTCATCATGGACGTCAGAATTCTTCCGTCTTTGAACTTTCTGCACGATTTTGCAATATTATTGCAATTTTTAACGTTAAAACAACCTATTCATATTTTATGCACAAATTTTAATGGTTGAACTTGAAGTAAATTTAGAACGTTCATAAAATATATTAACCGTTTGTTATTATTGTGCTTTTTGGTATACTTAAAAAACATATATACTCCAAAACATATACGCATTCTTCCGAAAGATTTAAGAAATGTATTATGTATATTTGTGAATATATTTGTTACAGTTTTTATGAAATTAAATTTTATGCTGATAGAAACATGAATACAACAATACCTAAATTTTTGAAACACGTGTATTTTTCTTCGATAAAAATTATGGTGTTTAGGTCACAACTGAAAAAGTTAAAAGGACCGTATGAAAATGTGTGTATTTTCGCTAATATATATATATATATATTGTGTTTTGTAGCTAACTTTACATTATGATATAATGGTTACTGTACGTGTGTGTACATCACATAAAAAATGTAATTTTAATATTTACTAAGAATTTAGATCAAGTATTTAGTTTTTTTATTTGTAAGTTTGAGGTTTAAGTAGTCATTTTCTGAAATACATTGACCGTATTTTTATATATTTTTTTTTGATATATTCCGCTGTTATTTATAATATAGTTTTTTTGTTTAAATTTGTGAATTATTTTAATCAAATTTATCTAATATTCTTCTTCTTTCTCGCCTCTTTCCAACTATTTGGGGTCGACCACCTTGGTTCTCAATCCCCACTTGACTCGATCACCTACATCATTCACACACACACCAGCATTCCTAATATCATATTCAACCATTTTTTCTTTGGTCTTTCTCTTTCTCTATTTTCTTCAACACTCAATCAAATTTAGCTAGTCATTTAAAAATAAATAACAGCAAGACAGAGGACTTTTTTATGTATATTTATATATCTATTTCATAAAAACTCAAAAATAGTCGAATAAAAAACAAATGTGTTTTACAGGTCAGAGTTAATTTTATAATCTTGGTTTTGAAATAATTACATATTTTGGAGTTTATAAATTTTCACCGCGTAATTTTTTTATTTTAAACATATTTTCTTATATTTAATCGTGTTTTAGAAGTCATTATATATATATATATCGTAAATTTCAAAAAGTTGTAATTAATAGTATTATTAAATTGACAATATAAGTGATTGAAATAACCATCAAACAATAATACTTATTGTTTGTTTTCACACAAAATGTTATGGTGAACTATAATAGGAAGTTTTATTTTAAGCAATAATGTTACAGTTACACTATAACTTAACACCAGCAAACCTCACGTTGAGATAAACTAATGTAAATCAGAAATCCTTGCAAGGGCTTACTTCCAAATTTTATAAAATTATACGAAAAAAAAAATGTTTAGCTTGAATATTCTCAAATTTAAATCTGTCAGTTAGTGCAATAAATATATTATTATACCTCTCGTATTCAGATTTTCGATAAAGTAAAAATAAAAAATATTTAGAGTAACATACACACGTGAATAATAGTAAGTAAAAATTTTCGTTTATTTTTAAATATTAAAAAATAACTTTCGAAGAAAAAATTATGGATTTATCTATAAATTATTTAATCCTTATACATGAAGATGCTACAAATATTGTTATAATAATGAAATATAAAGATTTAAAATAGCAATTTATATTCAATTTACTAATCTCAATTTTTTTTTATTATTATTACTATTATTATAAAATGTTTTTAAATACTTAATACCCAGTACTTTATAAAACCATTTATTAAGATGATATATAACTATCGTGGAAAATATATTAATAAGTTATATAATTTATTTTGCAAATTTTAATAAACCGATGATTATTAAAAAGCTTATTCATTTGAATTCGTATAAAAATATATAAATTGAAAAAAGAAAATTAATAGTAAAAACAGTTTTAATCACTTAACCATATTCGAATTTGCTCGTTATGAATTTTTCTTATCATAAATATTTTGATTGGAATTGAAATTGTAAATGGTAGAATATGATATGTTAATATAATAAAGCTAAGTATTTTAGTACGTTTTCGATGATTCAATTTAAAAACAGCAAGATATTTTTCTATTATTAAAACGAATTTTACCAGATTTGCTACTTTTAATAGCGTTTTAACGCTTTAGATAAATTACTTAACATGTATATCGTATAAAGTATTATTAGGAAAGGCTCATAGCGTAATTATCAAATCCCCGTTTATATGATTATATAAATACACATTTTTGTCATACAAACGAGTTGTACTAAATAATGCTATAATGAAATATGGCAGATTTTCGAAATAATTGTAGCCTCAATAAATTCTACAGGATTTGTTTTCTTTTGTAATACGAGAGTCGATCAAAAAGTGAGTTGTATTGGGCTATAAGTTAAAAAGTGCATAAAAAATTATTTTTCTACATAATTGCTAAACAATTTCTTATACTTTTTATATCTCCGTGCGAACTTACAAATTTATTGTTAAAAAACTCCAGTTAAAGAACACTACTCGCTTGTGACATCTTTTACATCGTCGTCAAAGTGATATCCAATCTCCGCTAATTCGTTTTACATAGACCCGAATATATGAAAATCACAGGGTAACAAATCAAGACTCTAGGGAAGATGTTCTGACACTAAATAAATTATTATTACAGAATGTAAGCACAAATTAAAATTATTAGGTTCTTATTTCAATATCTATTCTCGGTTATTAAATTTTTAGGTTTTGATTAGCGCTTTTTAATTATTCCTGTTTTATTTATAGCTCAAAAATTGATTTAAAAGGTATCCCGATATTATTTTTAATTTTAATATCGGTTTTAATTTGCCCGACTTTGTTTTCGATTTTAAATTACAGTTTTCAGAAATTTATGTTTCAATTTCAGTTTTGAATATCGTTTTTCATTTTATGATTTTAATTTTAATTATTTGAAATACTGATTATGATTTTTATAATTAGGGTAATAAATATTCATTATAAATATAATACATGAAGTATCGACTAGAGGAATTTAACGATTTATTTTTTTTATTAATTGATAATAATTAGTACTACACTGGTTGACGAATATTTGATACAGTAATATTTTGTTTTGATACCCTATCTCATCGTCCAACACGGTGTGTAATTCTAAATAATATTGAATTGAGAAAATACTTTTTTTTTACAATTATATAATAAGTAACTCAACATATAAATTAATTAGTTTTAAAGTAGAATGTCCATTGACGTAAATGTTAATTATCTATATTAATTTATTATACATTTTATATATACAACCGGGTATCAAATCTTGATGTTATTTTTAAATTTGAATTTTTGTTTTATTATGATTTTAGATATTGGTTTTCAGTAATTATTATTTCGATTTCGATTTAGTTGACTATTATTTATTTATTTCGAATAATGAAAGTTCAAATTTTGAATATCAATATTTATATTCGTAGATTAAAGACGCGTGCACAGAATTAAATTTGAAGATAAGCTCATTTGTGAATGAACTTAAAGCTTTAAAAGAAATTGTTACGAAATGCGTTATCTGTAATGTAGTAGTGAAGAACATGATTTATAAAATTAATTTAATGTTCATGTGATATTCATCAACTTTATTATCATAACTTATACATGTTATTATACTATTATACTTTATTTTTATGGTAAATTAATTAAGTTATATAATGATTTCACTTTGATACGTCTTGTAAATAAACTCTATAAACTATGTATTTAAATGGATGTATTTTTTATAGCTAAATTCTGTATCGAAAATATTAATTATTATTTAAATTTGAAAAACGCGGTTAGCCCAGATCTACCAAGCACAATTATTGGATATATAAACGATAGATCATGATTTAAATGCTTAAAACTGAAATTGTTTTGAAATAATTTTAATATTGGAGTGAATAATGATTTTGATTTTTAACTAATTTTAGTAATGTAAATAATCGATTTCCAGCCAAGAATTTATATTATGTGTATATATAAATGTATATATATATATATATATATATACACTATGTTTTTTAATTTTTATAATAAATGTATAAAGACTACAACAAAATAATGAAGTTGACATTTTAATTAATACAAGAAATTATGACTGTACAAAGATTTTAAGTATAAACAACTTATTTTATTTACAATTCATTGCCCAATATAATTTTTACATCATTTCTTTTTTAAGTTTATTTTCGCCATAGAGGTCATGTTATTTATTTCCTTTCATATACATTTAATTTATAGTTGCATTTTATTCAGTCAGATTTTCTATTATATTTGGTGTAAAAAATAACATGTAAAAGCCTCGTTTGCCTTAATCCGCCAACAAATGTTTATCTTAAAATTTATATCACATCAACGTTAATTATTTTTCGAGAAGTTTAATAGTGGATTAAAATAACTAATTATATTTGTATTAAATATTTAAAAAATCAATTAATGTATATATCCATTATTTTACTGTAAAAAGTAAGGAACTTGTAAGTTAGTTTGCGAATAATCGACAGGAGATTTTACTTTAAAGCGATGTTAAAATTTAAGGGGTTCGTATTATATTAAAAAAACTATAAAGTTACTCTTTGTTTAGCTGGTATTTAGAGATTTTCTTTATCTTTTAAAATATAATTTATATTTGATCAATTAGAATTAAATTATTATTTTATAATAATGTACCAAGAATCTACCGAGGTTTGCTTAAAATATTTTAATATTTATTTTATTATAATCTTGTGAAATTGAATTTAATAATTTCATAATTATGATTATTATTTTATAAATTTAAATCTAGTCAAATTTGCAAATTCGAAAACGTTTAACTGATTTTCCCAACTTTTGTAATCTATGTAAAACACTTTCAAATATCTTCGAAAAAATTTAACACAACCTTTTTCATCAAAATTCTTTGAGCCACATTTTATAGTTGAAAATAAATAAAAATAAATTAAACAATCAATAAATAAAACAAATTGGAAAATTTGGATTTATTTTAAGTGTGTAGATGAGCAGCTACTCCAAGTAATAAGCGAAATAATCGTTAATAAATTAATACTGAGTATTTATTATGTATTACTGATTTTTTATTTATTTCTTGTCCAAAGTAACACTAAGGTATTTTACTAACGGCTGTCAAGGTATATTTTTGTTGTTGAATTTTAATGGTAATGAAGTAGAATAACGGCGTAAGCTAAATACAACCCCTGAGTTTTTTGAAGCATTGAAATGTGTTTTCCAGCTTTTACATCAATTTGATAATATATATTTAAGTGCACTTGTAGGTTGTTAGCTATTGGTTCAATATTATGGAATTCACTATAAATTGTTGTATCATCTGCAATAAGAGCAATGTTTGTACGTGGTGACTGAGGAATATCATAAATAAAAATATTGAATAATATAAGTTCCAGTTTAGAGCCTTGAGGTACGCTAGTTGAAATAGAATGCAGATCAGAATTATTGTCATTTATTTTTATTGAGAATTGTCTGTTCGATAGGAAGGACTTTATAATATTAAATAAGTATATAGGTGTATCGATAATTTTTAATTAGTATAAAAGACCTTCGTGCCATACTTTATCAATTTCTTTAGAGATGTTAATAAAAACAGCACCAGTATGGCAGGGTTTTTCAAATGAAGTACTGGTATCCTCCATTATACGAAAGAACTGTTGTACTATCGAATGGTTTGACTTAAATCTAAATTGAAATTTCGGAATAATATCTGTAACATTCAAATAATTTTACAGTCTCGTGTGTATAACTTTTTCCAAAATTTTTGATAAAGTGGTTAATAGGCTTATCGGTCTATAATTGTCAGGATTTGCTTTGTCCTTTCTTAGTTTTTTAATTAGAGTTACTGTTGTAATTTTCCAGTTGAACGGGAAGAGAGATATAAAATATGTAGCATGTCAGTGATCCATTTCTGTGATTATTTATATTATACTCATATGATTATATTATATTAAAATCTTGCTATTTAATCTATATATTTTATTGTATTTAACTTTAATTAATTTACATTCGTTATTATTAGAAGTGTGTAAATTATTAAATAAAAATGCATATCTCGATCGTAGTATACTAAAATTAAAAATATAATCGATAAATTTGTGAGTTATAAATATTTTAAACGGATAATAACGAGTTATTTAACTAAATGACTCACGTGACTTTATACGTAAATTTTTATCCTATTATTTCTTAAAGCAGTTATTTATTTTATTTTGTAAAATAAACAGTACACTTAGTTTGCGTGCTTTTATTTATACGTAAAAAAAACACCAATAATAATTATAAAGAATATTTATTAACGCTGATTCTGATCATACAAGTATAACATACTAACATTGTTGAGTTCGAATACTCAAAATTTCTTATATATATACATATAGATAAATCCGTAATTGTGTACATTGGGGCATTGGAACTTTTTTAACAGAATTTGTACCATTTTTTATATGTATAATACCACGTAAACTAACTAAAAGATTCACTAATAATTATTTGTTATTGTTATTTAGAAATAAATTATATGCATTACATAATAGGTCAAAATTGTGAAATGAATAATTTATAAGACACTAGGCTTCTATCAATTAACAATTTAGAAATGTATAGGCCTCAAAAACGGTCAAATAACTACAGAAATAAAATGTGAGCAGTACTTTAGTGGACCAAATAACAAAAAGAAATACAATTTTATAAACATAAGGATTTTAGAATTTCAAAAATATTTTTTTTCATTTTATGAAACTTTGTAACAATTATATTTCAAAAATAATTAATAATAAAAATGTTACAGAACAATTAAAAATATTTAAATAAATATTATTGATTTATAACATAAATAATAGGTTAAAATATATGATGACAATAATATATTTCATAAAGTTGTAAAACTTATCAAATTCGTCAAAATATGATTTTATTGAAATAATACATTTAAATTTATTTATAATATTCTCTTTTTTATTTTTATCTATTTGTGGTGCAACGATTTTATCGTCACTTTTTTACATTTACTATTTTTACTAGCGGTTTTGACGCGTTACTGTGATATCTATATTGTGTAAGTCACATGCACTGGTATTATACGTATATTACTACAAAATGTACCATGATAAAAGTCATATTTTATCGAACTTCATTTACAAACCTGGAAATACAAACAATATTTTAATATACGCCCACTGTGTGTTTGTACGTTTATATTACACACACACATACACACAGATATATATATATATATATTTGTGTATATGTGTGTGAATAAAATGTCGATTCGTATGTATATACGATGTGACCGATATATGTTAGTGAAATATATGTGCCCTTCGGATTATAATGCGCGTGTCAAGTTCAAAATCGTTCGATAGCGTACATAACCCTCTGTTCCAGTCTGTTCTCTACTTAGCTATCATAACCCCACGGGTTTTGCGTCACAGAATTTCATTTCTATATATATATATATATATATATGGTAATTGTAATGTTTGCATTGGCTGCGTAAAACAACAGTGTACCAAATGAATTATTCAACTATACGGCAAATTGATCAATAGCTTTTGGGTTTCTCTCTCTCTCTCTCTCTCTCTCTTTGTTTCTCTTCATTATTGTCTCTGTTTCACCGTGCACGTTGTGCCTAACCACCGCCACCGTTGCATTCAACATTTTATGAGCCAGGGTAACTGCCACTATGACTACTGTAGCTGTGTATTTGCAATAATAAAGGTAATTAACAAAATTACATTGTGGTAAAATAAAGCGATAACAAATAATAAAAATAACAATAATGGAAATTAAATAATTTCTTATATAATATATATACATTAATTTTTGTTTTATAAATACTGGTTGTTAGGCAAACATTTTTATCCGATTGCATAAAAATATTTTGAGCCGTTCTGAAAATACCTTAGCACAACTTTGGTGTCAGTATCTTGAGAACAAAAATCGATAATAAGATATGCACACGAAAGAAATAAAAACGAACAACAAATACAGTGAAATAATTACGTTATTTCGCACGATAATAAATGAAGAAATAAGCGCAACGAAAAATTTTAATTGTTCTTGCAATTAAACGGCTACGACAAACATTAAACGATAGATGACAAACAAAAGCGAAAAAGTAAAAAAACTGTGTTTCTTAAAACCAGACCACACAGACAAGACGTCACATGACGTGGGTGCATCCACAGTGCCATTCATCCCACGAGACGGACGCAATTCGATGTCGGACGGACGAAAAACGAATAAAACATAAAGAACTTTCATCATAATCGTTCCCCCCACCTTCTCTTCTGGACTAGTTGTCCGATGCCCCATCGATCCAATGATCGTCTTGTAATAAATGCGTACGGCTCAAACAGTATGTTTTAAGAAGTAAAATACAATTATACCTATTAAAAATAAAGATATTGTGTAACATATTAAACTTTACTGGTATACTCATATATAATTTCAAGGTATATTATGGGCGATACCGACCTGCGTTTAATAATAAAAATAATATTTTTAAAAACTTGAAGATTTTTCGTAGTTTTCTAGTGAATGTATTGAGCTACAATTAATAAGAAACAAATAGTTTAGAAATATAGAACTGTAGTTACGTTCAAGCGTGGAAATAATCTATCGTATTTCGATATCAAACATATTAATTCTGGCACAGAAAATATATTAAAGAACTTAAAACAAAATCGAGTAAGTAATAGGTAGACTTTATACAATAAACATAGTACAGGAATCGTTCCCGTGTTATAGTTAAATTAATGTACTTTATTTAATAGCCAATAAAGTATAAATGAATGTATTATATTACATAATTTTACTGTGGCTATTTAATGAAATGTATATAACACGTTACACAATATTATAAAATTTGAGTTATAGCTTTAATTGTATCGCTTGTACTTTATTCAATCGATATACTCATAAAAGAATAATAGTTATACTCAATAAAAATTACGTAAATATGTAAAAGTTAGTTTTAACGTTTGAAAAAAAATATGTTTGGGGTAGGTAGTTTGGCAATGATAATAGATCTATTGCTACTCTAAAATTTAATAGTTTGCCTACGTCTATATTAAATAATTATAATACGTTACACTATTTATTACGAATTTAATTATCATTTACGCGTAATTTAAAAATACTATTTTACGAATGTACAGTCTTATAAAATATTCGAATAAAAGTATTATAATTAAATACATTTTTTTATATTTGAATACTAATATTTTTCTTTACTATTAATAAACAAATATTATTCGTCTTACTGTTTTTGTTATAATATAATAGCTATAGCCGTATGAAGTACGATTTTGATATATATGTAGGTATATAATTGCGTTTATATTATAACCGTATATTTAATTTTAATCAAACCTTTGCTATTATTATTTGGAAGTTGAAAGTTCAATTTTTACTAGCTCCAAATATAAAAACAAATTGTTTGACATGTCAAAAAACAGAATTAATCAAATAAATAATCTTAATATTTATGATAAAAAATATATTTGAATACATATTCTGAATCATTTTTTACAGGGTTACAAATGTGGTGAAGAACTTAAATTATAGAGAAACAAAATTAACGAAGATAAATGATAAATGCAATCAAAACTTTATTATAACAATATTCCAATAACTAAATATATTATATAATATTATTTTGCAGCGGACAATTTTAATATGCTTTTTATGAATTAAGCATTGCATCATGTTTTATTAAAGAAAGTTTTAGACATTGAAATAATAGGCTTATATATGTATAAATCGAGATATATAATATTAAAAATAAATCTTATATACCCCTTACTACAATAGTATTATTAAATTTGTTTTCATATAAAACGATTTATTAAAGTACAAAATAATATTGATATAACCATGGCTTATAATATCTGAAAGATATTCATTGTGTTATGGTCGACGGTCGGGTTTCATTTCAAAATAAATCAATAATACCGGATTTCTTATATTTGTTTTCTTTTCAGTGTAAAAGTAACTATAAACTAATAAAAAATGATTTAAATGTTAGAAAAAAAAATAATCAATACATTAAAAAAAATGTTAAAAGAAACAATGTAAGTAAAGGTCTTAGTTTCATCCTTAAATTGTTTTATATGTTGCAAATTCTATCATAAGCAACTGCAGTGCTGTCAACAATGACATATAAATAGAGTTCCTGTTAAAAAAACTTTAACATGATCACTCAGTGTGCTTATAAATAATCGCTATTTTGGAAAAAAATATTGTTTTCTACTTCTATTTTAACTATTTAAAAATATTTTAAAACGTCGACAAAATAAAACTTAAAAATTTGACATTTACTATGAGTTCCGATTATCATTATTTTGTTGTTTAATTGCAATTTGTGTATTTTTCTTAAAGATAATCATTAATGATTTAATAGGTATATATGTACTATAATGTATGTATATAAATCTCTAATAAACTATCGAAGTTTATGAAATTTCGAACATATATGGCCAATCTTTCTAAGAATATACGTGTTTAAAAGAACTATATATGTATTGTATTTATTGTACATAATACATTATTAAATAGATTACTCTGAGAACTCGGAAGTGTCAAGATTTATATTAATCAATGAGTTTTCAAAAATAAAATGTAAAGTACTTTATTGCCACAATACTTGTATATAACTTCTCAAAATTATTATACTCAAAGGAAAAACATTTATATTTGAATATACAAATCACGCATACATATTGAAATAAATTTTAATTATAAAGCTCAACGTTACAATCACTTTATTATATTCAAGTTAATTGATCATATAATCTAAATATAAATACATATTAAATGAAATATTCAAGAGAATTCGATCATAAAACAATATATATATATATATATATTTCTTCTTCTTCTTCTATTTTGTCTTATTCTCCCAGCTATTTGGAATTGGCCACCTTAGTCCTCAACCTTCACTTTACTTGATCTCCCACATCATTCACGCACACACCAGCAGTCCTCATTTTCACTCTTAATCCCATTCAACCACTTCTTTGGTCTTCCCCTTCCTATTCTTCCTTCCACGCTCAATTCCATAACTGTTCTTACTACTTCCGAATCTTCTCTCCTCATAATATGACCAAACCATCAAAGTCTATTCTCCTTTATTTTATTCACCCCACTCATCCATCTATACATTGTCATCTCAGCTACACTCATTCTCTGCACTAATTTTTTCTCCATCGCCCAACATTCTAGATCATACAACATAATATCATTACACTTTTATAGAACTTATCTTTCACCCTCATTAGAGATCTCTTATCACATAGAATACGAGACGTTTCTATCCACTTGATCCACCCACACCTAATCCTATGTTTCACATCTTCATACTCATCCCCCGTTCTTTTGTACTTAAATACTTAAAAGTTTCAATTTCCAAATTTAATCCAATGTATAATATATATGATTCTAAAAGTTATTTTATAATTTAAAAATAAGTTTATTCACACATTTCGTTCAAAACATTTAAAGTTCAAATGTTGTGGGAATTAAATTAATTTTGCATAAATCGACGATACTTTTTTTAAACTTTTATATCAAAAACAAATTTTCGTATTTTAAAATTGAAAATTAAAAATTTAGTTTTTTATTATTTTAAATTAATATTATTGCAAAATTTATTAATTTTATATGGCGTTATTAAATCATATAATTATAATACAGTTAAAATGACTAACTAATCTTAATTTTTATGTCATATTGGGTTTTCAAATTTAAAATAATGGTATAATTTTAAAATGTCTATCTATGAATTGAAAGCCACAGTCACCCGAGCTCGATATCTATTTGTAAGGTTTCATATATTACGTAGCCTTTTTTTATATGTTATGATTTTGATTTAACATAAATTTTTTTTTTATCGGTATGTATTATGTTTAACGGTATATAAAATTATTCGTTTACAGTTCTATACAACCAACTATGGTCGACTTTATAAGTTTACATATAATTATTTAGTTTAAATATAAACGATTCGATAATAAAGTGTATTTTAAGACTGCGTTGATAAAATTAAAAATCTTTCTTTCGTTTTCATAAGTTTTATATTTCTAGTAAATAATCAATAAGGCCAATATATTAATAAAGTTAATCATCTCATCGGTTGACGTTTAATATTTCATTATTTTATGTACAGTAGGTTGTAATAAAATATGTAATCAGTAACCACGATATTTTTAATACCAAATTATATTACATTTTCAGAACGCATTATATTATTGGTATAGTTAACTATGAGAATATATCGAGTAAAATAATTAATTATAAATAGTAAAATAAGAATTCTAGGTTAAAATAAAAGGTTCTAATTCATTTAACGTTTTGTCATTTTATTACACTATTTAATTTAATTTTACGTATATTCATGGTAAAATGTAATTCTCTACTATTATTATTGAGTATAATTTCATTTAAAGGTATAATAAAGAATACCTTTTAGCCAATGTAAATGATTACTTAATTTAATTGTTAATACACATATAATACATTTATACAGTAAAATTATAAATGAAATACAACAAATAATTAACATATAATTTATGTAGTTATAGCTTGTGAGAGTGGTAAAAAAAAATTAAAAATTGAATAAATAGACGGAGTATAGTTTTTAAATAATCCAGTTTTATTTATATGTCATAATTGTATCTAAACATATTTTCGATGGTAACTTGCTCTTAATAATTATTATTTTCTTAAGTAGTAACACAACTATTTTCAATAATTCATTTTATTATAATTTTTTTAAAAGAATATACTACTTACAGTTTGTTAAAAGAATAAAACTTTTATATTTCATTTTATTATATTGTGTTTCTTAGAATTAAATCTGACTCATTTAATATATATTTAAAGTTTAATTTTAACTATAATGTCATATATCGTTTAAAATATATTGAGAAACTGTACGTTTTATTTTAAGTTTTGTTATTAATTATTAATTTAATATGTTATTTAGAATTAATAATTGATTTAAATACATAATCATGTTCTGAAACAGTTTTAACATTAATTTATTAACGAATTTTATTTTAAAAATATAACGAAATTCATTATAGAAAAATACAGCGAAAATAATTATAGAAAAATATATGTAACTAATTTGTAAAAAATATGTTTAAACATGTTTATCTTCTATAAACGACAGGAGGCCTTATTTTTCAAACAATTTTTTTTAAGTATATTGTAACTATTCAGTTAGTTAAATTCCTATTTTCTTAATTCGCCTAATTTTATTTACGTTTTAATTAATTTCATAAAATGGACCATTCAATATCAACGATCAAATCTCAAATTATAATTTACTAATTTTAGATACAAATTCAATGACAGAAAAAACAAACAAAACCTGTTCCATGTAAATAATGTATCTTAGGTATGAGATAAAATAATTTCTTAGTTAAATATCATATACCAATAGTACCTACGTGTACATGAAGTGTCTTACATAGGAAAGAGGAATTTAATAACGTTTGTTGTAATCAATATTTTATGATTTGTTTTTACTTTAAAATTAAAATTAAAACGTTGGATTTAATGTAGATATATACGTACCTAAATATATTCAATATTAATAAATTATTATAAAATTAATTTGCCATGACAAATAAATAAAACAAAAATAAATAAATAAATAATCGATGTGCAGGAAAATTATTAAAAATTAATAAATAATGGGTGTACTAGTAAAAAATGCGTGTGACTAGACTCATTTGAATCATATTGGAGTGCTGATAAATTGGATAAACTAACATTTTTAATTTCATGTTAGACAACAATTAGATAATTGTTTTCTTTTATTTTGCTAGATACGATAAAGGGTCCAACTGTTTAGCTAGTTAACTTATTAAGTTAAACTCATCTAGATATTAAACTGCATTTATTTAATACAAAAATATACAATGGATGTAATATAGGTACAGTTAATCAAACGAAAAATGTTACACATATTTTGGATGGAAGTATTATATATTGGTTTGACAAGTTTTTAATGATTTTACACTTTTGGAAATGGCGATAAATAATTTAGCACCCACCTCGCAATAAATTTCTGGTCACAACACTAATACGTCATGTTGTATACACACAGACGGGGCATAAACGTATGTCGATTGTGTACTCGCGTATGCCCGTGACGACGGCCGTTGCGGTGGCGGTGGTGGTGGCGGTGGCGAACGAAGAATCAATCTTTGCGCGCGCAAAAGGTCACCACCGCGTACCACCACTACCACCATACCATGTTCGACCGTCATCGCGGCGTTCATATCGTCGGCCGGTCTAACTAGGGAGGAACGCACGCAAAAGAATCAGACGTGAGGAGAACCGGCGAGTGGGCATTACCCTAAATTATAGGGAGGGTGGATTGGCGGACGCTACGACGACCGATAGGAATAGTACTTTGGAACGTGTGGGGATGATGAGGGAAGCAGTAGCCACCGCCACCGAATGAAGGGCATGAGGCTGCGTTTAGCAAGAGCACCTGTGGTGCCCCACGGCGCACGATCGAACCGTATGGCGGCGGCGGCGGGCTTTTGCGCGAAGAGCGCTCTGCACGTATAGTAGTATATTACAGCGTAACTGACGAGAGGGATAACAGTACGCACTACGACGGCTCAGGGTCATGAGCTGACCCGGCCGTGTGCCACAGCCACCGCCGCCACATTTAGCAACACGCAACAGTGATTCACGTCAGAAGCCGTCGTTGCTTTGGCTGTCAACCCGACGATACCGTAATACGTCGTGATCTTCGTCGACCACCACGTGTACCAATTAGTCACACAGGTGAGTCGCACTTTCATTTATCTATATTCTCTTCTCCTGTAAATATTTCGCATATCCGACGTATTCACGATAAAAGAAATATATTACACGTATACATTTATTAGGGTGGTGCTTATTTCCTCAAAATTTGGAAATTAAAACAAACGTGTTAACGCACATATCCATCATTTTGTTCACTGTCACATACGAATTTGGCGAAATTTGGTTGTAATAACTTACCCCTATACATACTATAAGAGGATTAAAAAATTTCAAAGGACAGTAGTTTTGTCACTTTCTTCAATTTCATTCAAAAACTATGTAAATACATTAGAAACCTGTCTTCTTTGTATATATAACGATGATTATATTTGCAAAAGTGTTATACTATACCAAAAAATTCATTTTCCGATCCGGAAATTAAGGCGCGGTGACGTGTTAATAGGATGTCGGTCGAATTTTTCGCACAATATATGTATAATACTATAGTATACGTCATTTATTATCTTTTAAGACATATCGACTTTGAGATCATGATCTACTGGTCTACGTCGTGTGTTATAGTCGGTTTCTACTCACACAGTTTTTATCGTCAAAGTGTCCAAATGTCGCGGTTGATTATTATTATTTCTCAATGTGTGTTTAACACCGACACTTCGTTGTCTAAAAATGAAAATATTCTGCAAAGTAGTTTCTTTTTTTAATTATTACGTAATACAAATTTTGCGCATTTTTTTAAGCCACGACTTTTTAAAGTTTATTATTGAATGTCATACTCGATACCAATAGGTTTTATTATTGAGAAAAGAAAAAATATTTTATTTTATAAGCGTAATTGTTTAGAGCTAATACATTGTTTAAAAAGCAAATATTCTACAATAAATATTATTTGCACATACACTAATACAATATTAAATTATTCGATATGCTAATATTATATTTCGATTAAAGTGATCACGTTGTGGAGCAATACTCCACATATTATTACTTCTGTTTTTATAAATGATTATAAAAAATACTTTATATTAGTTAAAAGATTCATAAAAATCAATTTTTAGTGATGGCGGATTAGGTTAGTCCGTCAACCACCAATGCGGAGGGCTGGTTCCTTAAAACTAGTTAAAGCTAGAATGGAGACAATTATTGTACATTAAAAATGCATTGGACAATGGGTGTGTCATTTTTCCAACATTGATTTTATTACTACGGAAAAATGTTTGGCATTTTTAAAAACTTTTTAAATTATTTTACTTTTTGTATATTTATAATTTATTATAATAATTAAAATAATATTTTGTATGTTTATATTAACTCTATTTATACTGATTTAACCTCTTTAATTTGAAATTTCGAAGGATTATACGAATTATACATTGTTTAATAATTTGTAGCGGTAATGTTGAGTCCAAAGATGCAAAGATGTGTTCGGGTAGTAGACAATCAATTACTAATGTTATCGGATCGTGCCCGTACTGATAGCACACTCACAGGAAATCTTCACAAAAAAGCTTCAGACGGCGGAAGATGGAAAAATCGATATTTCGTTTTATATCAGGTATGTGCCATTTTTTATCATAATAATATAGTGTAAAAAAATTGAAAGACTTTATTGTCAAATACCTTTGATCGTAATTATTACAATCCTATTATTTACTGAAATTCCCTTGTTTATATTAATGTAACAGTGACTCTCATTTTTATATATCAAATATATTATTAATTGAATCCTATAGTACCCATTTAAGAAGCTGATTATTATTATTACGCTATGCATTTTAATTAACAACATTAATAAATATCAGATCTACATAATTTATATGGTTTTTTAAGGTCAAGTAGTCAGCTAGATATAAGAGTATAAAGTACACTAATAAAGGATTATAATGCAATTAACTTTATGTCGAATAATTACATTTTGTTCGTTGAATATAAGTAACAAAATTTATTATTAAATTTACAATACAAAAATAATTACATCTTTATTAACCTACCAACTATGTTTACTATAAATAACATAAATATAAAGTTAAACAGAGCTTCAATTTTGTTGATTAAATAGTTACTAGAGAATGAATAGATTCTGTATCGTAATTAAAATTATTCTTGAAACTTATTTAAAAGTGGAATTATTAAATGTTTTAATATTTGTATTGTATTTAACTGATTTATTCTGACTACTCTATATATATATATTGAACTCTAGTGATATTTGTATAGAACATAAATGTTATTTTAAGAAAAATTTTAACGAAATTAGATGAATAAACGTTTTACATTCTCTTTTATAAAATGAATTATAACCAAGAGATTGTTTTCATCATCGACGTCCTTCATAATTTCATTATTTTTCAATTCATACATAGTATTATTTAAATGTTTCTTTTAAGTGTATAATATAAAATATATATTTATATATATAGTCAGGTTAATATTTTACAAAATCCCGTTGTTTCAAGATTTAATTTTATTCTAATAACGTTTAATTGGACAAATTGTATAAACAAATATAGTATAGGACAATAATTAATGTTTAAAAAATGTCATTTTATAGCACGTTAAATAAGAACACATGGTATAATCCATGAAATTAGGCATCCATATTTATATATCTTATTATGTAAACGATAAAAGTTCTCATTTTCTTATTTAAAATAGAATGAAACAGTACAGCGCCTCTGTAGTCACTTTAACTTAAAAATAAAAGAATTTTTATATTAAATTTTACTAAAAATTCCAATGATTCCTAGGCTCAATCAAAGAACACATTCTTTTACTATAAATTTAAATATTTGTAGATTTTATACTAAACATTTAAAGGGGTGTATAAGATGTTTAAACACGAACATTTGATATTGCATTTTTGAATCACTAGTGTGATGTATAAATAAGTATATATTTTAATATGTTTTATAGCTAATATTTAAAAAAATAAAAAATAAATATTTTATATATACTTTTAAAGAATATAAATTAGGTCTTTTTAGATTTTCATATGCTTAAAGAAACTACACTTTATTTTGATTCTTTATATCTCACTCTTGCACGTAGAGATAGATATACATAATATCCAACAAATATATATTTATATATTTAACTTAATAATAATAACTTATGTTCGTAATAAAATAACAATTAGATTGTGTCTAAAATGTAAATAATTTTATTTTTAATTATCATGATTGTTAATAACATTCACTGACATATTTTGTAACTTATTTTTAGGCTATACATACTTATTTACAGAAGATGATCGTATTATTTATTTATTGAATAAACACTTGTAGCAAGGTTTTATTCTTTTATTAATAATAAAAAATATTACTAACGAATTTTGCGCTATTAGTAAAAATTCTTATGGTAACGTAATAATTACTATATACCAATTTTATTGAAATTGGAAATAACATGTTTTGCAATACCACATTTTAATTATTAAACACTTTGGAACGAAAATATTGACAAAATTTTATTTTAATACTATTACTACTATTGTATTTGATTTAATATAATATTATTTATGAAATGTTATAAAAATAAAAATGTAATTACAATATTTTATAAGTATCTAAAATATTTATATATCTTATAACAAACGCAATGAATTAATAATATTGAAAAAAAATTTCAATCGATTTTAATATAATTATACGTTATACTTTACACCGAAAATATTATTAATTATTATTAATATTATTATTAATTTGTAAATACTAAATAATATATTAATTTATTCTCATATCATTAGTACGATATTAAATCTTAACTATCAGTTTTTTTATTTCGAATTTGTTTACGTTTATACGAAAATTAGAGTATATACTCTAATTATAAATAGGTTTTTGTTATAACTACTAAAAAACCTTACGGATTATACTATATTTCCTAGCATTTAAACTATTGACATTTCACTTCGTAAGTCTGGTAGATTATTCGAATGAATCTGATTATATAATAATTATCTTATTTAAATTATAATTACTGTATATTGTTATTCAACTATCATTAATTTATTACTCTAAACCAATAATCAAATTGAATATAAAAGGAAAAAGGAAAATAATTCATTCGGTATTTATATTTATACTATGATTCTATTGAACCATTAAGGTTTTTAATTAATCTTAGAAACACAAATAAATATCGAAATACTAATAACTATTTTTAAAAAAAGAATTCATTTTTGAATTTATATTTCTTATTTTATTTAAATATTCTGATTTAAATACATTTGTTATTGCACATTTAAATAAAATGTATACTCTCATTAAGAGTTTAATTTAAATTGTTTAAAATAATATCGTCTTTTGAAATCAAAAATTAATTTTCTGAAATTAAAATTAAAAGTGTTTTTTACATTAACGTCGGTTGACGATATAGTTTTTTTAATTAGACAACGTATTTAACAGCATGATTTCGGGTTGCTCGCGATAATTTTTCCATGGTGCGTTAATTGTGTTAATCTGTTGCTGTCGTCAGTCACGAAGTTTTGCCCAGCATATTTGTTTGTTTGCCTTTATTTGTTTCTGTAGCTGGTCATCGAAATATTTATAATAAACGCTAAATTACGTATTAACTTTTTATTGCGTATATTCTGTTATTATTATTGTTTGTTGAATTACTAACGTATTCTCTAAGTTTATATATTTGTTATATAAAATTGTACCGAATAACACGTCGTAATCGAAATATTATTATTTTTTATACAGTTTACAGCATGCCTTTTAGTATTTTATTATATAACGTTGTCAGTGAACAGTCAAGTCTTGGCCTAACGCAACTTGAATTTGTAATACAGCGCAGGCATTCGCGTCTTACAATGTATGTATATATTCGCGTATATTATTAATAAGCCACGAAGCCATGATAATGTGGTTTCGATAATTGTAATTGCTAATTCAAATTTAATTTCGTCACCGACAAGTACAAAATGTGCATCATAATATACCGTAGAAAATTAACTGAATAAATGATTGAAAATTTGTTTCCTATAAAATTCTACAGTTGATCGATGTGGTCAATTCTACTCCAGCTGTTGAATCTTTTGATAATCGCACACGCTTAAAATATTTTTAAACGCGTTTTCGTAGTAGCATATACGTGTAGGTACATAGGATATTTTTGTTAATTGTCACTACACTGTCCATTGATAGACGTTAAGTTGTGATTCAAGGAAGTCACACATACACACAATGAGAATTATCCTTAGTTTTAATAAATCAACGAGTATACTAGAATTCAAGGTTCTTAAATTTAAGGTATAAAAGCTTCTTTTAAACTTTTATTCTTTATATTTTTACTATGTTTTTCTTGGTGGCACAGTATACAATTACGACACATTTTTCCTGTTTTATGTTGAGTTTGCTCGAAAATAACAATGAATTTAGGCCAGTTAATTTTGTATGCCGGTTAAGCCAGATTGGAATTAATAGACCGAAATAACTGGAAAAGAAAAGTAAGAAAGAAAAAAAGAGTAGAACGATAACAGAAATAACTTTTGATGTGTTGTCTATATGCCAGAAAAAGCAGCAAGTCAATTTTTAACACTTTTCTAACACAGGTGTGATTACGTATTTTATCCCAATACGCTAAAAAATAAGATAGTATAATTATTTGATCAAATAAAATAGAATCTTTTAAATGTATTTATTCAGTCTTATTATAAAATTTAACATAACCTAACATATACATTATAATAATATGATATACGTTCTGCTAGTTTAAAATAAGCAATTCATAAAAATATGCATTAAAATGGTTATTTTTAATTTATTTTTTTTTATCCTTAAACAATAAAGAAGAAAATAACATTTTTATCGATTGTGATAAAATAAATTTGTAATAACCTATTTTAATGAATTCGGATTTTATATAGCACATAATATTATAAATAACTTATTAAAATATTTAACCTAATCAGAATTAAAAGTAATAATTTACCCGATTAACCATAATATTAATTATACACGATTTGTAAGATTTATTTTAATTAATTAATTAATTTATAAGATAGACATATCTTATATTATATTATATTATATTATATTAAATGCATTGATGCTATTAGCACTAAGCCCTTGAAGGAATTTAGTATCCAGTATGTTTTAAAATTGGAACTAGGTGTATGGGGTATGTCATTTCCTCGTATACAAAATTGAGAAAAACGAAAAATAAATAAGACAAGATAGATTATACAAACTTAAAATTTTAATATAAATACGATAATCATAAGTAATAAGAGGCGAATATAAGTTTTGTCAATTAAGAAATGCACATTCACTGCCTGGATCCTAATTTGTAAAAGCCTTTAGCCTAATTTCCTTAATAATATTTTTATTAAATTATGAAAATTGAAAATTAAGTAAGTATATTACATAAAAATCTGAAAGAAAAAATAAAATGTAAAAATAATATTTCCAGATATTACATAAGGTTCTTTTCCTAAAAAAAAGTTTAATTAAATAAACCAAACATTGTTTAATATAAATGAAAATGTACTATATATTGTTATTATAGAGATTAAGACAATTTTAAAAACTGTTTATTCTTACAGATTTTAACTTGTAGTACAAAAATAGGAAATTATATGCCACAACAATATTTGTTTTTTACCTAAATGCAGTTAAAATACGATTACAAGAACCGTTTCATTATTGCTGTGTATACCACTTCTTCTACGGCATAAACTTATGTATAGTGGACATGTGGTGTACAATTGTAACAATATTACAAATCGAAAAGTCGTATGATTAAGCCGTGAATAATTTTTAATAACTCAATCGATTTTAACTTCATAAAAATAAAAATAATCATTAAATAATATCTATGTTAAATGAAACCTTCAAAGACGTATTATGAGTAAGTCATTAGTTTTCTTCTACAGCAGATTATATAACATATAATTGTAGGTGGAAATAAGACTTTTCTCAAGCCAAAAAAGACATCACAATATTGTGTTTATTGAGTTAAAACTAAGATTCTGACAAATTGTCTATACAATATATGAGGCTGAATTATAAATGAAAGCCGAAACGTATTCTTACCGGAATAGTATATATTATGTAATTTTGAGTTTTAAGTTATACGTAGGAACATAATCTTCAATTTTCAGTAAAAAAAATGAAATGAAAGGTACTGAAACTGAAGGTTTCACCTATAATGGTGAACAGTTCTTATAACTGATAATATTTTTATTTTTCAATAATTTAAATTTGAACAAGTAATAAATACAACAATTTTAGGTTTACAAAAGTTATTGCGTAAATATTGAACTAAATATTTATGAAATTGAATTATTACATAGTTCATTACCAACAATATATTAAATTTTCTATATTATAATATTTTGTTAAATCGATATGTAAATTAATGTTGTTGCAAATCACGGATAAAAGCCCAAATCGAAAAAATCTTAGAACTGAATGGTAAATCGAGAAATTTTTAAGACATTTAAGGAAAATATTATTTTTTAACTTCTACTAAGCGAATTTAGATGCAAATGACGTTATTTGGAAATATGTTATACATAAAAAATTGAATGAAAACTTATATTTAAATTAAAATATAAATAAGTTATGATTATAAATATAATATAACAATTATAACTTAATATAGTATATATAATTATTTAAAAAAATAACGTTATAAATACAACCATATACCTGTTTTATTTAATATAAAATGTTTAAAATGTAAAAGTGTACTATATTAAGTATTCTTCATTACGATGAAATAAACTAAATAGTTATAAATTGTAACAAAATTAGTTAACATAGAAGAATATTTTTTAACAAACTCATGGATGTATAATAAACAAAAAAGTATAACAATTATTTTATTTTTGAATATATAAACAAATTAAAGCCAAATATATTATATAAAAAAATAATTTTACAAAAGTTATAAAAGCGATTTCATATTATAATTAAATTATAAGTCTATAGACTTAATAATAATATTATTATTTAGAATCGTATAGGATATAAAACTAATTATTATAGTAAAATTTTGAATATAAAATTACGAGTTGCTTAAAATTAGATTTAGTAAGATAATTATTGGATTTCAATTGAAATGTCTATATTTATATTACGTAATTTTATTTTGAAATAATACATTTTATTATTCAGTAAAATATTAAAATTCAATGTATTATAAATATCTTATGTTTGATTTATAAACTGTTTAGACAATTTGGATTAACAATTTATTAAACGAACAAAAAATATTTTAAAAATAATGAAATATCAAAGTTAATGAGGGTATTGCCAATGGGTCTCTTCTTTCAAGTCAAGTAATATCAAGGTATTTTAATCTTTCAACATATTTACTTATTGTCAATTGAACAGATAATACATTTTTTTTAAATAAATAAAAAAAAATTATCTCTAGTAATTAAATTCTTTTTTAAATGTAATGTTTATCATGACTTTAGAGTAATCATTCTTTCTTGTTTTTAACACAAAATGTTAAATGAAAATGATTGCGATTGGTTGTGTTCATATCAAATACTGAACAAGCATTTTTATATTTTTTAACCATTAAAAATTTTAATAAATCTAAATAAATATATTTGAATCTATATATCATAATATATATATATTACCAAAATTCATTGTTGAAAAGAATTAATTTATCGTAAAAATGTATCAAATTATAATTCAGAAAGTGAAAATATTGTTCATTGAATCATATGTACAGTATCATATTTCTATATAGTTTCTTGGTAATTTGTGTAAAAAATTGCTCTAATATTTCTTTACATAAACGATAAGGTAATTCCCAAAAGTATTTTATATAGTAATTTGATTCCAGTTGTCTTATTAAAAATATTAAATGAAAGAAAATTTATATTATGTATAGTAATTTATAGTATAATAATAAATAAAATATTTTATACAGTTTAAAGTGTTAAATTATAAAATAATTTTCATATTGTTATGACCAATTGTTCGATTAAATACAGCGATTTTAAATTAAATTAAAAATATATTTACAGGTTATTTAATACTTATATTTGATATAAAAGTTATATAATTAAAATCACTATAAATATTACATAAATTTCGTTTAACTGATTTAAAAAAAAATTAGAAGAACAACCAATAAATTCATTAATTTTCCAAAAAAGCCTAATTAAAAACATCTAGAAAACAAAATGTGTCTTTTTCATCTTAAAATAAAGTTTTAAATATTTAAAACTTTAAAAAATATAATTAAATTGTAATATAATATATTACGATTTGTAAATAAAATTGATTCGAGAAATGAGTATATAGTAATGTGAAATATAAACATAAAAGTTATACTTGTTTTTTATAAAAAAATTAACAATGAAATTACTTAAAAAAGTATAAACGAATATTTAATAATTAATTTGTTAAATACAATTTTCAGATAAGTTGGCAATAAATATTTTAATATTAATATGTATATTAGGCATAAACTATTTCATTTGGTACCTATTACTATTTAACACATACAGTTTACAAAATACTTAAATGTGCAATAGGCAATGGGAATGTCGATTTAAGTAGGGCATTTAGGATTTAAAAGTTATAATAATTTAAAAGAAATTATAAATCATTATATTCTAAAAATGATACTAATTGGAGCTTATAATTTTAAATTAATAAATAAATATAATATAACATAGAAATTGAATTTTATGACTCGGTCTATTTTTCTAGTAATAAATCGACGTAAATAAAATTCGTGTGAAATAATATACCAACTAAATACAATTTACTACTAGACATTTTCTAAATAAATATTAAAAGTCTATTTTTAAGTAACAAACTTGAACTGATATCTAACAACAGTCATGGCTCATAACATTTTATTTATTTTTTTAACGTAATTTTTCTTTTTGATTTCGATAGGGTGTCGTACAAATATAAATAACGTTGTAAAATAGCTTTGATTATTTAAAAATAAAAATAATTTGATAAAATAAACAATAGTATTCAATAATTACATTAGAGTATCTATTTCATACGCCAATACATAATTATTATGCTTAATAATTATAAATTCATCTAAAGTACATTACTAAAAAATGATTGAAAAAAAATTTACTTAAGTTTTGTGTTCTGTACAATTCAGCAAAAATTGATTTTGTTTAATTTTATATACTTTACTTAAAGTCAATATTTCCCTCACTCGTACTGTAGGGTATAAAAATATCGATTACATTAAGTAATTTTAGGATAAATTTATATGATACAATTTTTTTTGTTCAAATATTAATAATTTTATGAACTACTTTTAAATATACATATAATTACACTTAATTCAACTTCATACTTCTTACGGCTTTTATTATAATACTTATGATATTAAATTATTATATATCTCAATTTAGTTCAAATTATAAGTTTTATAAAAACTATTAGTAGAATAATAATTATTGAATTACAACATAAGAATCCAATCACTAGTGATTATTTATTTTTGATACATAAAATTACGTCTAAAGTATCTAAATAGTAAATTTAAATATAAATTATCACAAGAATTATTTAACTATTATTGACATGAATTTATAAGATATACTTATATAAAATAGATTTTAATTGTTCATATAGAAATATACTATAATATTATTTATTTAATTATTTGTTAATTTACGTAGCTTCCAGATTAAACCATATCCAATCATCATCGTTTGTAAAAAAATTATGTTTTTTCTCATTCATAGGATATTTTTTTCAATAATGCTGTACTCTTATTTTGTATATTACACTACATTATTGTCAAAATTCACAAATTAAATTTTGGAATTAATAAAGCCTAAGTATTGTAGGAGTGTAATGTTTAGTTTATTTTATTTGTTATACATTATATTTATTAAATATACATTATATAGTGTAGTATTTGAAATATGAAACAGCATATTAATTGTAATATGTAATAATATTAGTTCTACACAAATGTGTACGATTATCGGTTAAAATTATAAATCAAGTAATGAAATATACTGTTATTTAATTCTTTTCAATTTTTTCAGAATATAATCAATAAGAATTATTTGAAACAAAAATTAAAGTAAATTGATGTTATTTAATAAATAATAATAAATTTAGTACATATTTAAAATAAAAATTTCGAAATAGAACTTTTCAAATAAACGTAACAATTTAAAATACTTTCCAAATTAAATTTATAATAATAAGGGTTACCAACAATTCTATACAAATATTATATCAATTAAGAAAATTCATTTTTATTAATCTTCAAATTTCTAGTTAAATTTAAATACAATTTCTTTGTCGGACCTTTTCTTGGTCAAAAGGGATATTTTACAAAAATGCATAAATAAAACCTATTAATTCTTCAGTAATATCATGTTACATCTGTCCCTGCGTGAATATAGTTTTATTTTATATACGCAGTTAAAATACTACTTGGTTTTAACAGAAAATAGTTACACACCAAAACAAAATTATTTTAAAAACTATTCTAACTAATTCTAAGTTAAACAATGAGAGGTAATGAATTATATGTTATATATAACAAGTTATATGGTGGTATTCATTTTCGATTATTTCTAAAATTTTAAAATACATATCCTTTGTAAAAAATAACAATAAAATAATTACAATGAAATAAATCTTTGCTTGCGCATGATTTTACAGCAATTCTAATATTTCAGTCCCTTTATTCAAATAGTGATAAAAAAAGCAAAACTAAAAAATTTAAAAATTTAAATAATTTTTGAAAAGTACAGACACTTGATCAGTATAATAATGCATATTTCATATAATACGCTATACACGTTTAAAAATTATTTTTATTCTCTTTAAGCAGACTTTATTTTACTACCTATAGAGAAACGTATATTTTAAAGAATGTGAGCCATGTATATATATATATATAAAACTACATGTCGTCTAAAAAACAGATCGTATTAAATACAATACATGCAACAATTTACTTGATTAACTTATCGATTTTAAAAATAATTTCTATTTGCCATAATGAATATATTTTATATTGCTTTTGCATTTTATTATAGTTTTTAGCTATAAGTTAAAAATACTTCTTTTCTATTGCTCCACTTTTTCTTTGACTAGAATCAATCTTTTCTACTTTTCCTTAACAATTTTAAACCTTCTGTTATCCTTAAAGTAATTCAATTTTTTTCCTCGTTAATTTTTTTTACAACTTTATAAATGCATTTTTTATGTATACTATATTAAATGCAAAATTAAAATATGAATAACAAAGATCATTAAAAAAAAATTTAAAAAGTTAAAAATAAAATTCACTAAACCCATACGTATCATCACCAACAAATAAACAATGACGATAATAGCATATTGGTCATTTTTTATGTTTTAAATAGTAAGTCATCATCTGAAAATAGAAAACTTAATAAGCCATTTTATAGAAAAGTTATTTAAAATAATCTGTAATTCTTCATTGAATATTATATTTTATATTAATATTTTACATATTTATTGCGTTTAAAACAATTACGAAATTTGCAGTATAAAACAATTTTCGTCTAAAATTTAAATCGTCAAATCTAGAAAATCAGACCATTAGATTTAAACACTCTGTTTTATAGGCCATTAATTTGGTATTATAGTGTTAAATAACGAAAGTGAAATAAACGATTTTACTAAAATTAATATTCTTATAGCATAGACAGAAATCATAAATGTATTTCGGAAATTCAATGTTTCCAAACTGCCAATAATGAAATGTTTTTCCTTTGACTCCATATAATTTTTGTATTATGTTTATATCTAACCTCATATATGTATTAACAAAATTGATAGCTACAACTGCTAATATTATTGAAAAATCTATTTTTTATATAATACTAATATAGGTAATTTGTTATTTGACTTTCAGAATATATTGTTCTACTACGATTATGAGAGCTGTAATAAACCATCGGGTGTAATATTATTGGAGGGTAGTTATTGTTCAAAACTAGACTTTTCTAGCGGTACGTCGAAAGTTTCTGTGAAAATTCATTCTGAAAATGAGGTTAACGTGACTATATATATATATATATATATATATATATA